>AGDA01084883.1:0-10356 GCA_000281935.1 Mengenilla moldrzyki | reverse complement strand
ATAATATTCGTAGAATAATTAAAATCGTGTTAAACAAAACAATTCGTGGAAAAAAAAAACTATTAGGTGTATAGTAACCTACAGAGTTAAACTAAAAAGTGGTCAAGCTAAACGTCTGGTAATATTGCTAAAGTCACAAATCATTGTACTATGTGCTAAAAATTAGTTATTACATTGTTACCTTGACGCTCAACATTATTATTACGATTTTGTAACAGGTTTTTTTGACACAAGGGACTATTATTGATCGTTATTTAAAATTTTACATTTTATTTTCTTATAAATTTAAGATAAATCGAGAGCGTCATCAACTACTGCTGGAAAGAGTAAACGATTTGAAATCAAAGAGAGAAAATTTACGGAATCTTAATGAACAAAAACAGAAATCAATTAAAGAAATTGTCTTGTTAGAAACACGTCTAAACGCATTGAAACTTGAATTGACGAAGATTACTGAGCATAAAGTTGAATTAGATAAAGCTCAAAGTAATTTAGAACGAGCTGAAATTCAGTTACGAGCTATTACAGGACAATTTAGCGAAGCTTTCGTTTTAGTAGAGGATTTTTTTACTGGTGAATTTTTATTTCGGCCAATAAAATAACTTAAATGTTTTATTTAGGTAATGATAACGAATTAAACTTCGAAATTGAAAGTCGTAGATCTGTATTGGAGCCTAATTGCTCTACTGCAGAGAAGCTGGCTAGTGAAAAATTGGAAGTACAAAAATCAATAAAGCATTTAACAAATGAAAAGGAACATTTACGAAAAAAATTAGATCAAGCCTTAGTACGTAAAGAGTATGTTACAGAATTAACTGGAAAACTAGACCGACTACGGGAACAGCTTCAATCAAAGTTTAGCATAAGTTTCAATGAATTTGACAAGCTTAATTTGGAAGCAAGTCGTAAATCATTTGAGAAACGATTTAAAAGTCGTTCTGAACAATTCGTAGTCTTAGCTAGAAAACGGCAAGATAAATTGACTGAAAAACAAATTGAAATTCGAAATATTCAGCAGTCATTAGACTTTAATGATAATCAAGTAAGTTATGTATAAAAAACAAATAACATTGAAATTAATAATTTTTTTTAAATTATATGCACATATAAGGGCATTAAATATTTTTAAAAAATAACGCTTAAGTACAAAATGTTTTATTTTATATGATTAAAGACTACAGAATAATTGAAATGTACAAAGTTAAATTGCTTTTTCAAATCAGGTCAAAACAAGTCTTTGGATAAAATGGCCATTAAAAAATGATTTTTTTTTAATTAACTTGTAAACAACACGGTAATTTGAAAAACTGAGCGTTATATTTTTATTTAATAAAATCTCGTAAAAAACCGTATAGGTATTTTTTGAAAATGTTTTCAAATGCTGATCAGCATAATAAAATCGACGGAACTGTTCGAAAAATTGATACTAATTGATATAAAAATTAGCAATGGTTCGAAATATTTGTTCTTGCACTCAGAGAAAATATAATTAAAATAAATAATAATTTTTTAATATTTGCAAGGCGTTTTGCTATATTTTGGATATAAAAAAAACTTGTAATTTATAAATTTTTTTTTTCGCGTTTGTAAAAAAATCATTCTAACTGCGTGCTAAATTTTTTTAAACATATTTCACTATTTTTCTCGGTTCAGATAGGTCACACGAAGACGTTCTCATAAAGAACTAAAAATATAGTTTGCAATTCCTGCATAAGAACTATAACATTATCGATATATTTTACTATATAATATCAGTATATTTTACTAGTAAGTTGTTTGTGTGAATAATAAAGTCTGTATTTTTTACACATCATAGGGCAATAAAAATACTTTTTACTTTTTTAAAGAAATTAATTATGAAAAAGTAATGTGGAAATATTTAGAAGAAAGTCATATGGGTGACTTATTTTGTAAAATATGGTTTGCGAGCGACGTAAATTTGTTATGAACTATAATTAGTTTAAAAAAACGTTTTGATCAAACAGCACATCTCCGTCTTAAACATAAAGATTTAGTTCAGTATCATACTTAAAAGTGTTGTTAGATTTCAAGTGTACTCTCATTGTCAAATATAAATTTAAGCAAAAGCAAATTGTTCAATTTTATTTCGAATGCTATTTTCAAAATATTAGCGGTGGACATGTTGCCACTCTTGATTTATTCTTGTTTGAAAGTATTATCATAATTTTTTTAATTTTCAGTTACGGTCGATAAATAGTGAAATAATGTCTTTAATGCAATTTATTGAAGATCACGAGCATTTTGCGCAAATGAAGCGAATCAAATTGGTAGATGACAAAATTGATGAATTGAAAATGCAAATGCAATGTGATAGTGTAAATGAATTAGAAAGGAACATTAAGGAGAAGTTAGATGAATACAAAACCGAACGAGTTAAAATCGACAATGAATTGTCGCATTTAAATGAAAATGCGTTGCTAATAGAACAATTAATGGTCAAGCGTAAAATTTTTGATGAATTGAATCAAGCTGAAAATGAATTCACAACTCGATTCAGTTTATATTTGAACAAAATTGGCTGGGATAGGAATAACCGTGATCCAGTAAGTGGCCACTTAACGCTGACCTCTGTATTGGTGCACAAAGAAAAGCAAGTACAACAGTCAATTTCAGCGATAAAGAATAAGTTACACGGGTATTTGGAAAAAAGAGTTGCCACTTTGACAAGTGAGTTGAATCAGCAAGAAGCTATTTTAGCTGAAGCGGTAAAAGAAATGTCGACACTGAAGCGAGAAATTGAGGAGAAAAGTAATGGGCCAATGGACAGTATTAGTGATCGAATAAAAAGCTGTCATTCGGAAATTGAAAATATTCGGAAAAAAATTGATTTCTTCAGTTCGTCTAAGATATTCTATGAGAACTATTGTGAAATTTTAACAAAGCCAAACTCGAGCTGCCCAACTTGCCAACAAAGAATTGAAGGTGGTCAATCAGCTCGTGAAAAAATTGTAAAACATTTGAGAAGTTTAGCGGTTGAAAACCCTGCAGAACTGCATGAATTACAAATAACTTTGAACACATATAACAGAGTATATGATGGCTTGATTGCAGCTAAACATAAAGTTACCAATTTTGAAGAAATTGAGAATGTCAAAGTGCCAAAAGTCAGAACTAAAATCAAGGAACTTAAGGATAACTTAACTAAAGCTCAGGAAGCAGTTGATAAATGTAAAGAGCTGTTAATCGATCCGGAAAATGAATTTAAGGTGATTCTTTTTTATTGATTTTTCTAAATAAAAATTCAATTGAATATACTAACTGATTTGACGAATATTATGACGCTAACATAAATTATATATTTCATTTATATAATAGCAACGCTCTTATGCTATTATGCTAACATATTTAGTTGGAAAATTTTGTTCTTATTACAATAACATAAAATAATATCGTAATTATGTTTAAAAAATTATTTTATTGTAATGAATACAAATTTGCAATAATTTCTTTATTATGTAATCTTAACATAACTTATAATATCAATTTCGTTGTATAATAGTTATATAATTAAAACTATGATGTATTATGGTTAGACGAGAACATTTATGCTAGTACTTTAAATTTCTTGTTGAGGAAAATAAGTAACTTAAATATTTGATAACATATTCAAAGCATTAATTGTTGTACTTTAATAATGGTAAACAATTGTTCGGTAATCAAACTGAAATTTTAAAAATATGCATTTTTTACACTAATAATATTTTATTAATGTTAAACTTTGTTTTAGAAATATTCAACTGATTTTTTGATAATTAGAAATGTATGCATGTACCCCTAGAACGTTTTTTTTTGAGAAAAATGTCTAGAACTCATCTTAATTATGACTTTTAGCCACAAACACAAAATAACTATGTAAAAACATGTCTAGATTTTGACTTCGACTAATTACAAATACTCTACGACATCCATTTATCTAAAAATAGTTTGAATTTTATACATTTGTTATTTTAAATGTATGAAATTATATTGTAAAAAAATTATTTTTCGCACATGAATACATTGTATTGAATTTAGTTTGGAATTCCTATTTCTGGAATATATAAAAAAATCTCGTAAACGACTTAAGATCAAGTTTAGTTTTACTTTAGCCACAAAATGTTCTACTACTATATGTATAATGTTCCGACGCTTCAACTCCGTATTCGAAAATATCAAACGCTTTAGGTCTTCCAATAAAGTTTTGTATAAGTTCGTGTAAGTTCACGATAAGATTTTGTTAACCGAACTCTCCTTAATGTATGTTTTTACTAAAATATCTATAGCTTGTGATTAAAAGTTTTTGACTTTTTAATTTTTTTATTATTTGTTTGCTTTTAATTTTGACTGACTCGACTCTAATAAAAATTGTCATTTGATTCCGACTGCGGTTTCGGCAAAATGCTCTGGAATATTTCTAATATATATATTTGAAATATAACAAGAAGGTTATTTTTGAATAAACTCTTATTAATGTATATTATTTGAGATGTCATTGACTTTAAATTGGTAAGAGCAGAATATTTAAAACCAGGGAAATTCAAAGGTCACTGCTGCTATATTAACAATTAATTATATTCAAAACGAAAATTGAAATTCATTGATTGATACAAAATAACGTTGCTATTTTTTGGCAATCTATTTTTTTTACTTAATTCTAAAAAAGTTTGTCTTAAAATTTTCTTTTTTCAAAAATCTCAGGTGATTAGTGAGATGTTAAAATTTTCTAACACGTATGACAAAAATATCGAACAATTGAATAAAATTAAAATTGAAATTAGAGAATTAGAAAATAAAGTTGATAGTCGATACTCTAATCAAACGTCACAAATGATGAAGGAAGCTATTAGTAATCTACTGGATAACAAAACGAAGACTGTATTACATTTCGACAAGTATTCAGAACTTAAGAATCGATTATCAGATCTATTAAGGGAGAAATCAACGTTGGAACAAGAAAATCAGGAATGTTTGCGAATGAAGATTCGCGTTGAGGACTTGCAGAAATCAAAATCTGAAATCGAGGAAAAGGTTGGAGTGTTTCGTTCCAATTTAGCGGCTAAACGTAATGAGCTAGAGGAATTAAAAAAACAGCTTGAAATTGAGAATGACGCCGATGAACGTGAAGCAACATTAGATCGGAATAACTTCCAAGAATGCAATGTGTTATTTAGTGAAATTCTTGATACGTTTAACGGCTTGGAAAAATATGAAAACATTGATGAAGAGTTGAATCAAATCAGAGAAGAATGGAATGAAAAAAGCGATGTTTTGGCAGTAACGAATATAAAACTAAGCCGTTTAGAAGAACAGATAAACGCTGTCAGTAACGATACGTCTGACTTGAAGAGAAAATTGGCCCAGTTGGAAGATATAAGACGATTAAGAAATCAAAAACGTAAAAAAGAAGAACTGGAGAAAGAAGTGGTTGAATTAAAGGATAAGGTTGATGATCTTAATAGACATATGAATGTAGCCTTAGAGTTAAACAAAACACAGAATGCTATTGAGAAAGTTACGCAACGTAAACATGAGCTAGGTGGTTTAATGGAGCAATTGCAAGTGCAATGTAATGCGTGTCGTAAGGAAATGGAAAGCTCGAAGTATACAAGTGTAGAGGAAGATGCAAAAAAATTGCTTCGTGATGTGGTAATTAGTGAAAAGCTTTGCAGTGACTTAAAGAAATATGCAAAAGCATTGGAATGGAGTGTGCTTCAGTTTCACAAAGAGAAAATGATAGAGATTAACGATATTGTTGGCACATTATGGCGAAAAATCTATCGTGGCAATGATTTCGAATCGATTGTAATTAAAACAGAAGAAGCTGAATCGTCCGGTTCTTCGTTACGTCGAGCGTTCAATTACAAGTAAGTTTCTACTTTATTGCATAAATTCTAAAGAATGTTGTGTTCTGTTAACATAAAAGTAATTTGAAATAACTCCTAGGTAACAAAAATTAACCAGTATAGTTAGAAAGATGTTACAAAAAATAAATTTTTTAATTCCGTTTGTTGACTGAAAATACAATGAAGTAAATAATTTAATAACTTTCTGTTATTAATTTCATAATATTAATTTTGTTGTATGAATTGTTTAATACAATGCCCACACACATCTGTGCGTATATCCGTCCACACATCCGCTTAACCTTCATGCGCACAGATATAATTCAGATAAAAGAAGACGTTGTTTAATTGAGTTGAAAGTTATTCGATCGCGTCTAATTTTATTTAATTGTTTATTAAATTTTCTTTTATTATACATAAATTCGTTCCTTCTAAATAAAAAATTGACTATTTCGTAACGGTTGCGAGATACATCAATTCTCTAGTTTCGCAACAGTTCGCGAAATTCAACATTGGTTCACAAGATACAACAATTTAATAAAAAATGTTATTGAATTTATCACATATCACAGATATTGATTGTAAAATTAATTATCACTTTTTGATTCATTAATAATGATTGTTAGACGCTGTCGCATTGACGAATTATAATATTCTTATAACAGTTATAATTTTTACACAGAAGTCAACAAATTGCAATAGATACAACAAATAGTTTCGTCACTTTTATTTTCACATCAATTTTCGTTGAATCAGTAACAGTTTTCGTTAAATTCGCGCACTTTTTTCATTTAATACAATTCCTGTTGAAATTAAAAACCTTTGTAAATATTTTTATGTAAGAAACAGAAATAGAAATATTGCTTTAAAATTATTTATTTTCTTTGTGTTTTGTAAGTATACTGATGCGGAAAATCGTTAAAATTAAGCAAAAGATAAAATCTATCTTATTTGTAAACTATTTTTTAATAATATAATGTATATGTGTATATGCATAGTACAAAATATTCTTCATATTGCTAAAACATAAAATGTAATTTAACTTAAAATGCTTAAACAGAAAAACAGATTTCTATTCAGTTCTTAAAGAAGTATTGAAAATTTAAAAACATGTTTGCTTTTAAATTGGGGGGGGGGGGGAATAAGGGTTTAACCAAAAAGTACTTTATACTTTTTTGTAGATTTTTTTACTATGTACAACTTTTACAAGAGCTTTTTTTTAAAAGGAGTTGAATTGCCTTTGAGTTTATACGATTTATATGTTTTGATAATGTATATTTTTAAAACTAAAACTTAGTACCTAAAGAATTAGGCTGCAAATGAGATATAGACTTCTTAATACAATATTATGTTGAACTGAAGAAATCTCGTTGAAAAGTAACGATATGCGAAAATGTGATGTTTCTTGTAATTTTTTTGAGTATTTAGTAATGAACTTCAATTATTAAAATAATTTATTTAGGGTAATGTATGTAAAAAATGGTGTCGAGATGGACATGAGAGGTCATTGTAGTGCTGGTCAGCGGGTTCTTGCATCACTTATTATTCGAATGGCATTATCGGAGATATTCAGCAACGAGTGTGGTATAATGGCTCTTGACGAACCGACGACGAATTTAGATCGTGAAAATGTTTATGCTTTAGCCGAGTCATTGGTTGATATTGTTCGTGAAAAGGAAAATCAAAATTTTCAGTTAATTTTAATCACGCACGACGAGGAGTTCATGCAAAATATTGTGCGACCTTTTGATATTGAAACTTTTTATAAGATTTCGCGTAATGGGCAAGGCAAATCGATCATTGAATTAAAGGAAGCGTATCTGTTGTCATAAAGAAGAATTTGTTCATAAGCTATTAGAATGAGCTGTTATCAGTCTGCTCATTAAATAGATGAGGTTAAAATCTGAATGCTGATCAACAAGATTATTTCTATTTCTTCAAGTAAAATAAATGATTAAATAATATAATTTTTTTCAATATATTGTTTTTTACAACGGAATTGTTTTTTAAAAGAAAGTTATATTGGGGTATTTTTATGTACTTGAGTTGTATCGCAATACTGTTGTCGCAATACATTTCATCGTAATAAAATTGGATGTATCCGAAAAATTAATGATTTTTGTAAAAGGCGTTTCAATATTTTGTTCTCATAAAGTTTTACGTAATAAATTTAAAATTTAAAGAATTTCTGATTTATAAAGTTTTAAATAAAATTAGATGTATATTTGGCGTCGGTAGATATTTTGATCAATAATTTGAAAAATATGTACTTATATAGTTAACTTTTTTTTTCGAATATACCAAATTTTTGTGGATTTAATACGCATTATTTTTTTGTCGATTATTTGTTTATAGCACTTAATTCTCAGTATAAAGTTTGTTAACTTAATGAAAACGAATGATCAGAGTTAATGTAGTTATGTAATTTTATTTCACCAGGTATGAAAAATATTTGGATATACTGTGGATTTCATATAGTGACGAGGTATATTTAAATATAGATAATACATATGAAATTGTATTAATGGAATTTCTCAAATTCTATTTTTCGTTCAAATCTTCAATTACTAAAAAAATATTAAAATTATCAAAGCATAAATATTAATAATAACCATATCCTAAATATTTCCATTGCATTGCTCAAGTCCACTTTTACATGTATATACTTATATTTAAGGAGAATTGAATAGGTTAGTAGTTGATATTTGGTATTTAACATTTATTGTATTCTATTTTAAAATTTTTAAATACTAACAGCTTTAGCTGTTTTTTTTACTATGTGATTCAATTTTATTGGTAATACGATGAATATAAGTGCGAACAAATGTCGGTCAGACAATATATCACAATTAACGGAGATTCTGAGGGAGTTGGTTGATTTTAGATGTTGCGAATCAAACATTTCTTGCAATAATATTTGTTATTGTTTTTTGATATTGATATTGTTATTTGAGAATAAGTTTAAAAACAATTCTAAATTAAATTAAAAATAATTATAAAAACAATAATTCTAGAAATTATTGTTTAAAAGTAAATAATAAAGCAAAAAAAGACTCTATGAAGAAGGTAACAAAGTAAAAAATTAACCGAGAAAAATTGCTAACAAAAAAGAGTTTAGCGCTCGACGTTCATAATAGTATTTTGTTAGCGTTATTTTTTCCTACCCATTTGAGTGAGCATTGTATGTTAGCAGCGTACGCAAACGAGAGGAGAATCGTCAAGTGAATGTTCGCTGTCACTCAAGCTGTTCTGTGGATACGATCTAAAGTCGTGTCCAAAAAGTCTGTCCTGTTCGAGACAGAGTTGAAAAGTATTTTTGCAAACTTACTCGGTCTTGTACAAAGACATAGGAGTTGAGTAATTCTAAGTAGCTATGACGTAAAATTGTCCTGTTCGCGACAGACTTATTGGACACGACTTTTGAATACAACTTTAGAATGTGTTCCCATCCCTAGAAATGGAGTTATTGGGGAAAAAGTAAATGTGAGTTTTTTAATAATTGTGGGGAGACAAATTAGATTTTTGAAGCGAGCAAAATGTTGTGCATCCGCCATGTTGTTTTGGTGGTATAATACCAAGCCCCACTCTTTCTTCATTTAACGTTCCAGAGATATACCCCAAAAACCAAACCTGCTCGTTATCGGTGGGGGTCGTTTTTCTAAAAATTTATAACGCCTTAAGACAAGAGCTCGCAATGTCTAAAATCCGAAATTTATTTTAAAATAAGTAAAAAGTAAAAAAATCGGCTTCCCGGCCTTTAACTAATATCAAAGTATATTGGGGACCATTAAAATTAATAGAGAAAATATTGACGTAAAGTATGTATTTAATGGTTAGAAAATAAATTGAGTAAAGGGTAAAAAAATCGGCTTCACTGCCTTTTAACTAATATCAGTTTTTGGAGTAGTCTGACAACACTGTAATGCTCTGTGAATGCAAAGAGAATATAACCTTTCAAGTACTAAAATGGATGTTGATCTATTACGGCCCGGTATTGTGCCCTTAAATCCCGATACTGTGTTGTATTTCGAATTTTTACTTGATCCTGATCTGTTGGAAAAGCATCTGAATAAACCGAAGCCAGGTATTTTAGTATTTTTTTTCAAGTGCAAGTGAACACTTTTTTTCCTCAGATCCAAATCCAGTCGAGTTAATCATTAAGTTCGTTAATAGCGTTCAAGAGTCCATAAAAAATGAAGTGCGGCCTCCCATTCTCGATATCGACAATCAGGATCCGTCAAACGGCCCTGTTGCAGCAATTGATCTGGAACCATTGCGGCCTAAGCTAACAAAGAAAAACTTAGCACTTAAAGTGCTTGCCTTAAAAATTGTTGCTTTCATGAAATGGGATCTTGGTATATATCATTTATTTGTACCGTATGCTCAATAAAAAATTTTACATTCAAAATTTTCTATTTAATAACACCCACAGAATAAAAACTACATAGAGGTTCGTCTTAAATAGGAAAATTTTCCGTCGCGTGACGTCATGGACCTAATATACATGGGCTGC
>AGDA01084860.1:0-19411 GCA_000281935.1 Mengenilla moldrzyki | reverse complement strand
TTTTTATTAAATTTATAAACAGTTATTAAAAAATGAAATCCAATGAATCATTTCGTTAATGTAATAAAAACTTTCATAGTATTAATTGTTTTTTAAAATAAATGTTAATAAAAAATTTATTGGTTGAAAATTTAAAATATTTTTTTCAGTGTACTCAGTTGAATTTTTCGGTGTGAGAAAACTGTTATTAACTTTTTTTTTTAGACTAGAACAATTCTAAAAGGTTTGAAAAAAAGATTTAAAAATGGCATTTTGTGTTAGATCTAAAAAATAACTGAACACCGACCGAATTAGAAAAAAAAATATCTAAACAAAAATTATAATTTTTAGTAAGTACAAAGTTAAAACTCTAAACCAATTTGTGCTAAATGCACAATTTGATGTAAATAATAAAACTTAAATATAACTAAAGTTTCAAAAAAAAATCAAAAGATGAGTACTTTTTACTCTGTGACACTGGAAATTTAGACATTTTTTTCTATGTAAAAGCAATTTCTTAACATTATATGTGAGATGTACTTTGTAAAAACTTTGTTCTTCTAGAAGCTATATTGATAGTGTAATTGTTATTCTTTGAAAGACATAAAGATAGCAAAGAGTAAATTAAAAGTGTTGTCTTATATGTAATTTGAGAGAAAAAAAACAAAACATTTACCTTTAGATATTGGCTGACTATTTAAATTTTCTAAAATAAAGACGTGTTTAAAAATATACTCTCAATGGGATTACTAATGTTAAAGCTACGTAAAGTTACTCAACTTTTGTTTTTTGTGCAAGCTCGAGTAAATTTATCAAACGTTCTTACTAAGCCAACTCTTAGTTGCGTGTATTTTTAAAAACGGCTTAAGTCTTACTTTTTAAACACTAAGGTGTAATTTTTTTCTCTACTTTTACTCTAAGTTAATTTTTTTAAATACGATCATATTTTTAATTACTCAGCATAAATATTTAAATCACGGTATACTAATTAAAGGTTTTAAATTGAGCATGCGCTGTGAAGTGTTCTATTTTAATCCTTCGTTACGACCCTTTGTTATGCGATCGTGTTCATCATTTTTTTAGGTGTTTAAAATTTAAGACTAAAAATGCGTGTAGGTAGTTGCGTTCCTTTTTCCATTTTAGTGGAACACGTGACACCGATACGATGACGTCATCATTGTTCGGGCGTTGTCTTGATCATCAGCAGTCGGCAACGATCGATTGCGCGAAGCCGAGCAACTGCGTTTTTTCCGTTGCACTTGCTCGACTATAGAGAAGGGGAGATTGTTTTTCTCTTCTTGGTGAAAGCTGTTTCTCGGCGTGCGCTTTGAATCTATTTTAGTCATATGGTTGGTTAGGTGACTGGCTGCAGAAAATTTTCCCGGTTCTTTGTTGTTGCGCGTTTTCGTCGATTTCTATAGTAGTCAAAAATAAACGCTCAAGACTGCGCATGTTTTTCGATGAGCAGCACTTTTCCATTGGTGAACTTTTAACCTAAACAACGCCGGTTTTTTCCGTTTTTCTTCTATTTTCGTAGTTTTAATGCTCAGTTCGCGTACTTACTTATTCAGTGCTAAAATAGTTCGCGCCTTTACATAAATTTAGTATTCGGTTTAAAGTGAGGTAATTTAATTTTGAATTCGGTACGTGATTTTTTAAAAAAAAAAGTCTATTAAAAGAGAAACGTTTTAAACGGAATTTCAAAATTTTCCGTTTTTTTTTCAGTTGCGACCTATTTAATGCTAAAAATAATTTTAGCTTAGTTCACGTTCTTATAGAATGTAACTTGCACACTATTGAAAATAATAAATTGAAACATTTTAATAATTGTGTTAATGATGTACAGAAATTGTCACAAATTTCTGTGTACATGCCAATATTTTACCGTTATAGTTGTTTTATTTCTTAATTTTAGAACTTTTTAGTGAGGATTTTCAACGCGTGGGCTACGAATTTCTATTGGGGCGTAAAAATATTTTCATGCTGCTAACAAATTATTGAAAAATAATGAAATTTTAAATAAATATAATAATATTTTTTATTTTTTTAGTTTTATGTTCTGTATGGAGTGAAAAAATAAATAACTTGATTTACCTTATGAAAATTAAATTTTCTTTATCTTGTTCATACAAAAATATGAAATGTTTACTTTCTACTTATATTGAACATTTTACATAATTTTTTACTAAGTACTTTTCTTTACAATACACTAATTAACCATCGGTGTTAAAAAAACTTTCTGCATAAATATCGCGAGTATATAGCTAATTTAAACAAAACCTTTTTCATTTTCTCCGCATATTAGGCTTCAAATATTTTATAATTTTCTAAAAACTTTTTTATATAATTTCGAACTAGAAATTGTTCACTAATCGGAATTAAGATTTTTACTTTCTCCGCGTATTGGATTACATATATTTTCTTTTAAAAAAATGTTTTCAACTAAAAAATGTTTTTTCATAGTTATTAACCTTTTCACTTTTTTCACATATTTAATTACGTTTTGCAACTTTATTAAAAAAAAAGGTTTTTTGATTCAGTTACACGAACTAAAAAATAATCGCTCATCGATATTGTCGTTTTTCCTTTCTTCGCATGTTGGTATATATTTATTTTCTTTGTAAACAGTTTACCAAAATAAAAGTTTTAACTTTCTCTATGCAGTTGACTTTAGTTATTTTGTTCATTTTTTAAAAACTTTTTTGTGAAATTTGCGAACTGTGAAATGTTCACGCACCAGAATTAGGATTTTTTTCTGTATTTAGATTTTATTTTTTTGTTGAAGTTATACAAAAATAATTCAATTGAAAGAGTGTTATAATGAGAAAAAACTCTACGTATAATTACCCGTACATTTGTTTACCTACTCTATTATTCCACTATTTTATTGATTTATATAATTATTGTATATCAATTGTAATAGATGATGTTCGCAAAATTTTTTTACTAACTATATTTTAATTCACTTATAACAATCATAATTAATAATACTAATAATGATTTAATAACGATTGACTTAATAATGAATGATTTAATAATGATTTAAAATAGGAAAACAGTTTTCCTTTTATATGTTTCCTAACATAAAATAATTCAAAGATCACAAAATTCAGCAAATTTTTTGTTAGTATATTTGTTACAATGTAATAATTTTCCAAGTTTCGATTTTTGCTAATTTTACAAACAGAAATAAAAAAACGGAAGAGATAACTAATAATTGTGTAATTTTATGTTTATTTAAGGAAATGTAATTTTTTGCTGTTTTCGATGCAAAACTTATTAAAATAATAAAAATGAATATGAGTAAGTTTTTCGCAAAACTTAATCTAGACTATGCCCGCGCTCCAAAATGATGGTCCACGACACATAAACTTTCTCCACGCATGAGAAAATTAAAATTTTTTTATAAGTCGAAAAAAGTTATTTATTAATTTTTTTGCTTTTAAATATTAGTTATTTTAAGAAAATTAAATTCTAAAATGTAAAATCCTAATTATTTGTTATCTCTTTACAAATAAATGAAAATATTACATAACATAATTATTTATTTATTTAACTATTTATAATACATATAATTATCTATATATAATATAATTATTCATTTATTTATTAATGCAATCAGTGTAATTGCTATTTTATTGATTTATGTAACCTTGGTGATAATCTACCACTTATTCATTTATATATGTATGATGGTTACCTTTATTTTTTTATGTAATTGCTCATTCATTGTATGTGTAAAATAACCATCTTTATTCTTTACATAAATCATTTTTATTGAGATCTGCGGGTCAGTTAAGAGATTTAACTGCTATGTAAGCAGAGAAGTTCTGGAGCAAAAGTCTTTTACAAATTATAGAATTTACAAATAGATTCAATAAATCTATGTAAAATCAACTTTGAAGTAAACATGTTTGATTCTTCAAGTAATTTGTTCCCTCATCAATCGGCACCGGTTCCCGCTACGACGTTTATAGTAAATCCGAACCTTCAATAACGGGTCAACACAATCTGGTTCCCACTACAGCAATCGTCATAAGTCATAAGTCACAATCTCATTGTGTTTTGTTGTTTTGCTTCATTCGCCCTTTGCTCGAGTGCAGCGATTATTTTAATTATAACTATTTTATCAATACATGTTTTTAAATTATTATTAGACAATTTGGTTTCAACTTTGTTAACGAAGTTGATATAAATGTGCCCAAGACACAATGTCGCTAAACTGTGATTCCGACAATAATAGAATTAATGAGGGAGCCGATTTTGTCTAATTTTTCTCGGCAAACATTTCCGGCCATAGTGGATTAGTAATATCACTAATTTGTTGTTAATAAATGCTGCTACCGTACCCGCTTGACTACGCCGTAATCTTTAGTCTCTTGTACTGTAGGGTTAACTAAGGGTGAAGACCTATTGTGTGTAGTTCAAGCTAAGCTGTACATACGTGCAACTAGCGAGACTCGAATAGCTTAGTAGTCGACGTTTCACTCTAGCGCAGAGACATGCCAAGGTTCGATTCTCGCCCGGCATTCATAGCCATAGCCACTTTTCACACCGGATAACACTATGAAAATGTTTTTAAAATGTTTTGTTTTGACTTTTTGTTTTCTTAAAATTTAATAATACTTAAAACAGGTTTTTTATTATTTTTTAAAATACAAATATCTTTTAACATAATTTTTTTTAATATTAATTTTTTCACTCTCGTTTAACTAAACACTTTTTAAGAGTCTTTGCATTTAATTAAATCCTTATTTGTTTGTTAATAATTAATTTTTAAATAATTTCTTACTTTACGTTACACCACATAAAGTAAACAGTCATATTCGTACATTCATTATTCTTTAATCTGTTCTAAAATTAGCCAACTTTTAGCGAAACGTTCCTTTTTGTAATTTCGTATTTTTTTACAATTTTTATATCACTTTTATTGAATATACAGAAAACAGTGTTGGTAAATGAAAACATAGGTGGAGTTTAAAAACAAAAAAAAATGTTGAGAGGAAGTATTTAAGTCCATACGATAAGCTATAATAAAGTAAACCACATTTTTAGAACATTATTATCAGTAAGGAAAAAAAAAATTTTCTGTAATTTTTTTAACAAAAAGATAAAATTTAAATACACAAAAATCAAAAATCCTAATTCTTGTATGTGTACATAACTAAAGTCAATTACACGAAGAAAGTTAAAACTTTTATTCCGGTGAGCTGCTTAAAAAGAAACAAAATGTAAATATATTTCAATATGCGAAAAAAGAAAAAACGACACCTTTTAACAAAGGTGTAAAACGATAATAATTTAATATGCAGAGAACGTGAAAACGTTAATAACTGTGAACAAACATTTTTTAGCTCGCACAATTAAGATGTTGCTTAAAAAAGAAAAAAATAAATATATAATGTGGAGAAAGTGAATATCGATTTATTTAGTTATATACTGTGATATTTATGCGGAATTTTTTTACACCGAAGGAATAGGAAAATTAATGACAATAAATTTCGTAAAATGCTCAACAAAAGTAGAAAGTGAACATTTCGTAATTTTTTTTACAAAAAAAAACTTAAAAAGATGAAAATATTTGTTGTGCTATTTTTAGGTGTGGTTTGAAAGAACATATACGTAAAACAAAACTCTGACAACAGTGTGCAGCGCAGAACGATCTGCTTTTTATACTAGCAAAATCGAAAATCGAACTGCGTAATTGAAAAATATTCGCTCTTAGTATAGTAGAAATTCAAATTTTTGTTTGTTTTTTTTTTTTCATTCATAAAACCTACATTAAAAAATTTTTTGCTAAAAATCATGGATTTTAAAAAGTTTTTTGACATTTTTTCAATAACATCAGAACCAAAAAAGTTAAAGGCTTGTTGCTATAGTACAGGGGTGACCAACCTTTGTGTACGTAAGATCGATTTTTATTTGAAAATTGTGTCGCGATCGACTTTCTATTTGAAAACTGTCATGATTGACTTGTTGTCATATGCGTAATCTAAGTCTAAAACTCACGCCCAGGGAGATTTAAATAGCATGGATAATTGTTAACAATATTTATTAATTGAAATTAGCTACACATAGAGATTGAGATTATTTCTTTGTGTATATTATGTGAAAAAATATGTACGCAATACTTTTGGCGATCGACCAAAATTGGCTTCGCGATCGATCTTTTGGCCACTTCTGCTATAGTAATTTGAAATTTCTAGCTTTTTAATTTTCACTTTTGATTTTTAATCAAAAAACATTTTTACCATTCCTGAAAGGAAAATAGAAAACAGAATATTAAAAAATATCAAAATTTAAGAGGGTTTTTTTGTTTCCTAGTGTTATTTTTAACATGTTGTATCTGGCAAACTTTTTTCGTTGTTTATTCGTCTATGGACGCTTATTTGTTTTTATTGTATTTTTCATTTATATGCATACCACCGGAGATGTAGGCCCAAGTAGATCTTTAAATGTGTTTTATATTTTTTTTCTGTACGAAATAAACAAAAAGTAACCGCCAATTAAAATTATGAAACAAATAAGTTATATTCAGGATCATAATTTTGTGTTAAACAGCATTCATTGCTTTTAAGTTTTCAAAAATCTTTTTAGGAAAGAAGCTTAAATTTACTCAAATCTGTTTGGAAATAAGAAATACAAATTTATCGGTTTAATTTAAAGTTATAACTTTAATTGTTAATTATTATTATTATCAAAGATAAAAAAAAACACCGAAATACTTCTGAATATACATCAATATTCTTAGAGTGATTTGTTTCTTATTAATTTAATTTGAACATTAATCGTTATTAACGTTTTTTGTAAATAACGATCTTAAACTTATCACCTTTGTACTTCATATTGGAATATCAAATATTTGAATAGAATGAGTCATTAAGTTTGTCAGTTAAACAAAAATGATATTTCATTTCCGTTATCGTTATCGGTAACCATTGAAAGTGTCTCTGTAACTTTTGCTGCCATTAGTTAAAGTTCATTATTATAATGGCTGAAACTACATTCACATTTAACATTTCTAACAATATTTAACATTGGTTCAAAATCAATTTCTACTGACTATGCTCCCTTCTTTGTGTAAAATTTAGTCCGAAATAACTGCCACAAATTCTTCCTCTTATGAGTGCCTTCTAAAACCTGATCATGATCATTCTTTCTCACGTTTTCAACACTGAGAATAACCAAGATTTGATTAACTTTCCATAATGGTTTGATCTAGTTTCGGACGAATGACTATTTTTTAGTCTGTGCTTTTTTCTCAAATTATCAACAGTTCATAAGTTTTTAGTCTGTGCTTAACATATAGCGTCAAACCCATTAAAAAATACAAAGATATTTCGATATTTAAATTTATTTTCTTAATCAACTGAAATAACTTAATTTCTTTTTTATTGTTCTTATTGAAAATACTAGTGGCTCTCTTATTTTTTTCATCTACTAATTTCCTTTCATGCTCAAACTTTGCGTATGAACGCATAGGAATATTATTAACATTATAAATATAAAGAAAAAACTTTTTAAATAGGTATTTATTAAAGTAAATTGAACAATAATTAAGTTTTAGTAATAACATTAAAATTAGTTATAAACATTACTGTTCCTAAATAATTATTGTACTTAAGTTTTGTTACTGTTCATTTACCAAAAGTATTGCATAGGATTCGGTACTCAAGTATGAAATTGCATGTTTAGCACTACTAATATGCATGTTTCATTTGAGAAATAAAAATCATCATTATTTTGTTTGCTCTTATTTATTTTAATTTGCATAATTATAAAAATGGATAGCAATCTCATTGTTCTATATTTGTGTATCATGAACCATTTGCGCACTCTTCTGTTTTTGTGTCGAAAAAAGTCAAGGCATTTTATCGAAATAAAAAAATTGCTAGCATATCTGCTAGTTAGATACATAATAACAGGAGCGCTATAGCACTTCCTAGTGTTTTTCAACATGTAACCATAGAAGTGTGATTGCGATCTTTGGTTTTTTTCGATCGTATTTTTCTAAAACAACGGTATGCAAACGCTTAAACCTCTTGTTAACTCTTTAAAGTTGTTAGAAGCTCAAAAATCAATTTCAAATTTCCACTGGTGTCTAAATAATTCTGAGGACTTCTAAGAGCCCCTAGAAAAACTATAAAAATGCTTACAATTGAAATAAGAATTTGACGAACTTTTTGAGACATTGTTTTTAATTATATGATTGCAATATATTTTCAAATTAACTTTAAATTTGCATAAAAATTTAATTCTTTTAAAGCTTTAAATGTTTGATATATTTTGGAGATGTAAATTTGTTTATATATAAACAATATTTTATATTAATATAATGTTTAATTGTGTTTTTCTTAATTTCTTATGTTCGAATAAAGGAAAAGCAAAAACTGTGTCGTATACATTGAAACAAAATCATAATAGCGAATCTCAATAAGAATATTGTGTTCAATTATAAAGGCTTCGCTTATGTAAGTAAAACTTGGTGTCATAAGAACTTTCTGTTTTAAATCTAATTGTAATATTTTTCATATACAATTAATAAAATCAGCAAGGCTGTTGGAATTTTATTTTTGAATTTTTTGTTAGTTTTATAAAGGTTAAAATTAGTTCTTTGATCGTTTGTGTACCATGAGTCATGTTGGCGCTCTTCCGATTTTTTGTTGAGAAAAGCCAAGACATTTGATCGAAACAGAAAACTGACGTCACACCAAAAAATGGCTGAAGTATGCTGTTTCTCAGATTAACGTATTGTACCAAGGCGTTATCGTACTCCTTTTTTTTTAATGTGTAATTTAAAGAGCATAATTGCGATCCTTGACATTTTCCAAAAAAATCTCTAGTACGCAAACGGTTTAAATAACAAAAAAGTGATAAATAAAACACTGATGATGAAACTTCTGTAAGCTTAAATTTATCATATATTTAATAAACGTGTCAAATGTTTTAAAAATCTTTTATTTTTTCAATTAGAATTTTTCATTTTAATTGTTATTTTTATTTATTAGAAAAGTTATTATAAATTATATTAATGAAAATACTTGGCTTGATTAGAAAACAAAGAAAAAAATATCATCCATCATGTCAGGAGTCTCTTGAATAATGTGTGAGTCTGTTTCCGTTCATAGTTCCGGAGATGTGCCCTAAAGTATTTATTTGTAATTTATGATTATTTAACTAATATCAACGCGTTGGGATATATAAATCAATTTTGATGCAATATTATAAATAAAATAATGCAATTTTAAATCGTTGATTAATGTTTGAAAATGATCAAGTTTACGTGTGCGACAGTTGCATCTCCATAAATACTTGCTCAGACGTAACGCAAATTGATCTTCATACACGGTTTCGTCCTTGCACAAATCACGGTAAAGACCTATCTACATCATCCATCTTTTTAAACAAACATACGAGGCCTCAATGTTTAGCTATGGGCCCCTGCGAAATTAGAGTCAACAACGTTTTCGGAGTGGATAATCTTTTTATGAACATTTCTGTGCTCGAATAAGTTCGGCTAATCATCCTATAAATCGGTTACCAGTGACCATGAAAAAGTTTCCGAATTAGAGAAATAAACTCAAATTCGGATTAACGATTATGATCTCTAGGATTAGAAGGATCTCGCGGGCAAAACTAGAGTCTAAAGCTTTCACGGGTTTTTCGCTCAATTATTCAGAGTATCCATCGACTCTTAACCAGTCGTCCAACATTGTATTTACGATGATCGATATTTATCTCGTCGATTTCAATAATTTTGCCTAGTTGACTTATTTCCTCCAAACCTTTGTAAGTTGTATTCAAAGCGACATACACACCTCACGACAGTAATTATACCGGTTGCGAATTGTGGTGTTCGCAATAAATGCACTGTCCAACGTGCACTTCTTGCGAGTCTATTCCCACATAAAAGCACTCACAAAGCAGTAGGTAACAAGCATGATTTTTACGACCAGCATTTTGGAAGTCTCAAACCATGTATTCTTATCTACTGCTTCGCGGAAAGATGCATATCGCAAGTGGTGCCGTATACAACGGAACCGCCCTCAGACACTAGTACATTTTTCTATGATCATAAATTGATTACAGAAAACTACGAGTTTTCCAACGTAGGCTCCGCCTAGGTGTAGGAACCAAACCTACATCCCGGCACCAGTTTATGCATGACTCCTCTATTCATCAAAAGCTACAGCCTAAATTGAATGAGAGTTTTTAGAGGTCGATACGTGGCCGTTGGACTGCCGCTGAAGGACCTTGCTCGCCATCCGCCACAGTACTGCGAAGTGAAGAACTTCAATATGAACGCGATTGAGACCGAAACTGAAAGAAGCACGCGAATGGAACATATTTTTAAGTGTAAGCTCAAATCGTGTTACAGAACTGATATGTCTTTCATAACTTTGTTCTGCGCTTTCAAATTCTTTCAGTAAATAAACCAAAAATTGAGATTTAAGTTCAAGAAAGAACGGAAACTGTCACTGTGGGAGTCCGAAAAATGTTAATAAGAAATCAATAAATTGAAACTTTTTTCCAGGAATTTTAGCGTCCCCTAAATGCGCTAGTCCTGCCAACTTTTTTGCAACAATCAAACTACTTTAGATGGATTTTTTTAATAAAGTTATTATTTCTGTTTGGAAATTTATTGGAAATGTTATAGAAAATAGATTTAAAACTGTTTATTTTTCAACATATGGATTGTATATGAAAATATAAAATAATAAAGTTGTAATTTCTTATACGGTTGAAAATTTTTTACATTTAAAAGTACTGCTTTTTTAAAGGCTATTTAATATCACTTTTGGTCTAGAATATATTCATTTCAGTTCGATATTTCGACAAATTAAGTTTTAAATTTAGACTTTTTGAGCTTCATTAGTTTTTATTAATTTTAATTAAACATTGTGTATATATATTTCACCTAAAATTAAAGTGGTAAAAATTTATTATTAATATTTAGAATCTACCTAAGGATTCGTCATTTCTGTTCTAAATTGGGGTGGATAAACTTATATTGGTAAACGTTATTGTTTTTTTATAAAACCAGTAAAAACTATAGGTGTTTGGGCCCCGTATATTTTTTATTTTTTGTAAAACTTTCCTTAAAGTGTAATTATTACAATGTTGTAAATAATATCTTTGCAGAAAACATTTATTAGATTGTTTAATTTTTGAAACTCAAACGATTTACGTAAGTGAATTCTAAAAAATCTATACTTTTATAATTATGTTTGTGAAAAAATCACATATATTGTTTTTTTAATTACTTATTAAGCGTTTATTATTCCTTTACTAGATTGAAAATTGTGTGCGAAAATAAACGTTTATTAAACGCATTTTAGTCACATTTTGCTACACGGATTTTTGTTGTTAAATCGTAATGCATCAGATTACGATGAAAACTATCGACAACGTAAATGTATTTCAATCTCTAGTTGTACATCGGTTCAACATTTGAGTAAAAAAAGCATGCGCCAAAGGTCAAAAAAGCAATAAAATTTTACCGTAGGAAAGTGATTGCAGTCGTCCTTCTATATGTTTATTCTATACGTTTATGCCTTTTCTTGCTCTCAGAGCACAGAACATCTTTAACTATTCTTTTAATGTCACCTTTACGGATTTACAGTGTTTATTTCGCTGAAAGAGAAAAAAACGTTGCTATCTCTCGCTTCGCTCTGTAATTTTTTTCACTTCGGTGGAGTCGAACCTACGACACTATTGAACATAGCATTTTTATATACTGTTGTGATGCTCCACCAACTAGGACACGGTTGCGTTTTTTATATAAAGTATAAAACACCCATATAAATATTTTTATTTTTTTTTAATTTTTCAATTTTATTAATTTTTTTTCTTAAATTAAAAATAAGTAAAAAAACTTTTTTAAAAATATTTTTTATCCTATTTTTGCATTTAGCGCTCTGTAGAATTACAGTATTTTTTCGGTGCGCCTATATGTCATTCTTACGTATACGTATACGTAATTGCAGCAATACGGAAAATGTTTTCCCATCTGAGCTCTCATTCTATATTAGCTACGCAGCACGTCACACTTTGTTCTGTGTCTCAAAGTGATAGAATTGTTTTGATTATCACAGTGATGGTATAAAACGGGTTTAATTATTTATTACTGTAAAGTAAAAGTGATATCCATATGATACGAAAATTATGTCACCCTAGTGTGATATATGACAAAAAGATTGTGTTCTAAACAATGAAGTTATATTTGATGGTTCACAGGGTAGGACTTCCACTTATTATAACTAAAGCATCCTTTTTTGGCTGTCAATAGTGATATTACACTTTGAAATTACTGTAATTTGATAAGCTTACCTCTACACTCATAAGAATATCAGTGTGATGTCACTTTTTGAGGGTAAGTGTGAGAGTCTAAATTAATTTTTTTTCGTACTTATATTACTATGGGGCAATAAGGGTTTGCAAGATGTGCTTCACTCTATTCGTTTCAATCAATGTAATATATTTATTGTGCTTTGAAATCATTCACATTGCGCTTGCCTTTAAAAAAAGCTGTCGGTATTATGAGCAAATCCGTACATCTGTAAAGAATTAATTTCTATTGCTTTTGCGCTGCGCAAAGGATCTGCGTGCTTCCAAAAATGAAGGTTGAACTCCCTACTCAATGTACCAAAGTTGTCTAGTTTTAAACAGTTTAAATATGTATGTCTTTTCTCTCTATAAAGAGACTATAGTCACTAAAATTTTGTGCTTTTAATTTGATTGCTTAAATTAAATGTAGTATTTTGTAACGTTAGTAGAATTATATGGGTTATGTAGTTAAAATATAACTTTTTATATGTAGTGTGTGTATAATTTTACAAAAATACTTGCTTAAATATCTTTTTACCTATTACTTAAATGCTTTTCGAATTAGGATAACCTCAATACATGGCAGAAATTATAAAAACAAGACGTGGTCGTGATAAATTGTTATTAAATAACTACATTTATCAATTCCATTCAATAAGTAGAGATTTGACAAAGGTGTATTGGCGATGCAATAAGAGGAAAATTTGTAACGCTCGATGCGTAACGAATCTCGACTACCTCCAAAATTTAGACATATTAAGGGAAGGAATTCATACTCACACTGCATGTGATATGACCCTTCCTATATTCGAGGAAAAAATGGAGCAAATTACGAGTGAACAGACAGAATCATTGGAAAACGGTATGAAAAATTGGACTCACTCTTAATGAAAAACAAACATCGAATATATAAATATACAAGAAATCGATTGATCGATGTTATCGAAAAGGAAGAAATTATATTGAACCTAATTCCTTTAAACGATCTTATATAATGTCTTATAACTTTGTTACTAATCTTCTCAATTAATTTTTAGATTTTGATTATGTTGTAACTTAGAATCATCATCTGAAGACTTTCTGGTCTAAACTATTTAAATAAAATGCATAAACATTAATTGATATTAAAATGCAAGAAATCGTATCAAATTATTATCAAAGAATAATAACAAGTTTGCGCTAATGTATCGCACTGAAAAAAAATTCTGCTGAAATCTACGATAAGTAAACGTTTTTTTCTTACTATTAATGTTGCTTTCCTTAGTTGTGTATTGAAAAAAGTAAAACATATTTTCTACATATTTGTAGTAAAATTTCAACTTATCCAAAAATCCGTCAATAATTTTTCTTGATTTCAGTATAATTTTTTTTTTTTTCAGTGAATTGAACATTGTGTATTTTAGATATGTATTGATTTTGAGTGGTGACGTAATATGTGGTATCCCAATATTTCTCGTATCAATACAGATATAAATAGATTTTTTAAGTTATTCTATGCTTATAATGCATCAAAGTAATTTTTTTTCTGAAATTAAGAATAAAATTGTTAGCGTCTAATATTTAGAATTGATTTCAGATTCTATGTTAAAAAAGGACCGATGACATTTAGCGCATACTTCAGTAATTCTGATACAGGACAGCAATCAAGTTATATTCCTATGTTATTATTTTATAATTACTAAAATAAGTAAATAAAATAATAGACCATTCTTGTTAGATAAGGTTAGCATACTAGCACTGTAGCCGAATAGGTTATTGTACGTTTAGAATGTTGGTGGTTAAATTGAACAGATGCGTGTATTTAATAAAACCAAGCAACAACTCGATTGTGTTTCTTTTATTGTTCTAAGTCGATTATTTTCCAGAATTCCGGAACAACTGTCCAGACAGTTTCTGAGCATTGCTTTCATAACTCTGCCCAAATCAACTACGCTGTAAATCTCCCTAGTGTTGAGACTCATCAATTTCAAATTGTGTGGTCAGTAAAAAGAAGCTTCTCCTTTTTCTCAGACGAGGATACTTTTAGTATAGAAGACTCTCTTATTGCAAGATGCGACCACAAGAAAGAATATACCTAGATGTTGGGGTTTAAAGGTTTTTTATTTTCCTAAGTATCAGCAACCCCGTATACTTGTGGTATTACTGCTTTCAAGGTGTAATGCTTCACCTTTGTTGTGACCGGTGGGAAAAATAGCAATGACTGTCGATGCCGGGTGAAATTCGAATTCAAACGCTATGACAGAAAGGCGACCACTAGTCTATTCGATTTTCGCTAGTTAGGTATATTTAAAATTTAGCTTGTACTACAAATAATAATCCTCCATCTTTAGTTGGTCCTACTGTACAAGTGACTAAGGGTTACGGTGTAGTCAAGCGGGTCGGTGGTGACATTTGCTTATAGAGTTTTGGCGGTAGTACTAAGCCACCATGTCCGGAGGTGTTTGCTCACAAAACCCGGGGAGAATCAGCTTCATCTGTAATCCCGGTACTATCGGGATCTCGACTTACCAACGTTTAGTCTTGGACATATTTATTCCTTTCTCTTCGCCACTGTTGTCTCTGATAAAAAAAGTAGCAATGGCCATCGGTATCGGGAGAGGCTCGAACCTGAGTACGACAGAGTTTTATATTTGAACGGCAACCACTAGGCTATTCCAGTCTGGCTAGTGTACTTATGTACAACTTAGTTGACACTAAACACCCTTAGCTTTGTCTTTTTCATTTGTGCTTTCCTTTGCTGAACGCCGAAAAGAGCTTATTTTTACCAAGAATTGTGTCATTGTTCCCGAAAATTTTTTTACATGGATATTTTATTGGCTAAATCTGTCATCATTTTATTTTGATTCATATGTATCACATGATCATCGTCTAAACGTATCGTATGTATCGTCAGTGACTTGGTAATGGCGATATAAAATTTTCATTTTAAAGAGCACCCGGTACCCTAGAGGCTTTTTTGTCCTCAATACTAACTCTGAGTAGAAATGAGCCTATCGTCACGAGTCGCTTTACACCTTAAAGTAGGAGAATGGTTGATCTTTGACCTCTTACACGTTTATTTAAAGCTGTCCTATCAGGATGTTCGACTATTCGGCACTTGCTAAGGCGTTCATTGTTCCTTATGCCCCCTTAATTTTACAGATAAAATACACTGTTTAATAAATTCTGTGGCATTAAATCAGTTTATAACTATAAAATATTTAAGATTATTAAATTTTTACATTAAAAATGTAATGTGTTAGAAGAGTAGTGTACTAACGTATTTCATCTTTAATGACCCATATTGTCTGACTGCTTTTTGTTTATATATAAGTATACATTTGGTTAAATACACATGTTTCATAGCAGAATATTAGTAGGAATTAGTTTTAAGTGAAAAGAACAAAGTTTATTTTATAAAATAGGTCCGTTATAACAAGTACTCTTTAAATGGCTGATTATAATTAGTTTAGCTGTTTTTAAATGGCGTTCATAGTATTTTTCTTTATTTAATTTTTTGTTGGCTTTGTCTTCGGTTTTAAACACTAGATAATATTTCTAAACTTATTCAAGGTCGAAAATAAAATACATAAAACGTATAATTCAACAGTTGCTAAAATTTAACATTAATGTTTTAATCTTCTATATGGCGTCACTTTAAAAATATATAATGGCTTTTCCGATTAAAAAAAAAACTATTTCTTAAAAATAAAAAATATTACAAGCTTTCTAAATTACTCAATTTGCATTTTCGCTACAGTTTATGATTTATACTGATTAAGATATATAAAAAACATCGTTCGCGAAGATATATTTTGTGCTTATTAGTTTTGAACGTCTTTATACAGATGTTTTACTTCCTACATTTTTCTAAGTGATTGTATTAACTAAATGAATTTAAAAAAGTGTAATTTTTGAAACATCAATATCGTAAATTAAAATTATAAGCAAAAAATCAAAAATTGAAAATTTTGTAAAACAACTCTTTTAGAAAAAAGAAAAAAAATACCCTATGTATTATAAATAAGATATTTTACAAAGTATATTGCATTATCTTTGATCTCATTTGTGTCCACCATGTGGAAAATATTAAAAAACTAAAAAAAAAGTTTTTTCACCTCGTTTTTAATATACCCCAAGGAAAGTAATTAAAGTATACAAATTTTGAAAGCTCTATTTAAGACGCGTCTTTTTTGTATATGTCATTTTTTAAAAAAGCTTTTAATTTCAGAGATATTTGATCATAAGCATTTTTGCTATGGGTCACATCTAAAGCCCGTAACTTCGTTCCCTATGAATTATCTCACATATAAAAAATATCTTATAGCTTTGAAAAGTAGTCTCTATCAATTGAGGGTATTTTGATTAAAATCTGAATTTAATATTCTATAAAATTAAAATATTGTACAATAGAAATAAATATTCATAAGGTTTGTATGAACATCAAATTTTGTCAATTATTTTGTATAATTCATAAATATTTTTACAAAAAACTGTATTTAATAAATGTTTCGACTTCTTCACAATTTTTTAAGTTATTGTTTGCATTATTGAAAAATTTTGTTGAATTTCATTTTTTAATAACTAATTTTATAAGTACAATAAATTTTTTTGTAAAAGTTATAAATTTATTGTGTCATTGAACATTATTTATTGAAAGTAAGATTTTTATTATACTTTCTTTTTTTAGCTAAACGGTATGTTATTTTTTTACTATATTTTTCATAAGACTTAATTTATTACTATATTGCATAGTGAATGTTGAGTCATGTTTTGTTTTTTAATTTTTTATTTGTCTTCAATCCCCAAAACAACAAATTGAACGTTTTAAGAAAATTAATAAAAACACTTCTCTTCTTTCGTTACTTTTTTTTATTAACCTCTTTTTTCCAAAAATTCAAAATTATAACGGAAATCTTAAATTTAAAACGTAACGGTTTCGACTACATATTTTATTTTATGTCTTAAAATGTCTTGATGAAAAGTTGTATTATTTTTAAAATATTTAAACACCTAACTCTCTTTTTACGCGAGTTGTTTTAATACAACTTTTAACATTCTACGAATATTATTTTATGTTTATAATATTTTAACTTTTTTATATCAAAGGATTTCAAATATTATTTTCTTTTTTCCAATGGGTAATTTATTTTTAATAATATATTTAATGAATTAAAATGTGTAAGCACGAAATAAATTAATTAAACTCTAACAAGAATTTTTTAATATTATTTACACCTAATTCTTTTTTTACACTGATTTTTCGGAATCGTATCTATAGTGTAAAAAGATAATTAGGTGTGAAACTATAATTTAAATTTGATTATACAATAATTCAAACTTTTTTTTATAAAAAACTTTTAATTTTTAAATTGTACTTCTTTTTATCGTCAGTACGTTTTGTAAATATTTTTGTGTCTATAATTAATTAAAATGTTTGAAAAAATATCAAAAATAATTACACTAGTAAGTATTTTGGTCTATAATAATTCCAGTGCGGATTTTAACTACTAGTTAAATATGGTTTGCTTTAATAAATGATTTAAATAAGAAAAAAAAACAACAAAACAGAAGTGAAATATTTAAAACCTCATTGCTCATCAAAGAATTGTTAGGAATATAGTTGTGAGATTACTTTTTTAAAATTATTGATCATTTTGAGTAATGTGTAGTCAAAATACGATTAAAATTCGTCTAATATGCGTTTATTAAATAAATATTCAATTTCAAATATATATTTTTCTACATAATCTAATAAATTAATTTTAAATGCTCAATAAACAGTAGTAAGTGCATTTGAATTTCTTAGGTGTAATAAACGTTTAATGTATGTATTTTATGTGAACAAGTTTATAAAAGTTCAAGTTTTTTAAATTTCGAACTTATATTATTTTTTTAGTAGAGTTCTAAAAAATAAATAAAAACCTAGTAAATATTTTTGCTATACATATTATAGAGGCATTATTTAATAAAATTTATTTTGATAATTCATTTTTGAACAGTTATTTTTCAATAGTTTTCTTGGCATTCAAAAGTGAATATTTATTTATAATTTAAGTGATATTTTTCTACTACACAATGTAAAATTGTTCACTAAATTAAATACATTGCTGTCAAATAATTTAATGTAAATATTTACAATGTTCTAATAATATTAGCAATAGCATTTAATTAAGAATTATCAATCGTATAGTGTTATAAAACTGATCAATATTTTAATTACTAACTTTTTTTTAAATTTTTATTTAGATACTATGACAAATACTTCGCAGAAACCTAATTCTGTACTTTGTAACGGTACTGGTGAACAGTGTGATGATTCAAATGATAAAAGTGATGAGAATTCAGAAAATAGAGGACTGAAACGTCAATTGGTTAATGGTTTTGGATCTGATGAACGTATGTATTAATTTTAGCTTTTACACGGAAGAAAGTTTATAAGCGTTTTGGGCAATAATTATTGTTAAAAAGTGATAGCTATAAAGAACTTACTGTTCAATTAAGCTTTTTATTTGTATTCTTTTAGACATTTGAACTATAGACGATTGATTCGGAAAAATTATCAGCTAAATAATCAGCATTCATTAAAAAAATATCAAATAAAGTATAAAAACAAGAGTCATGCAAATTGTAAAAAAATAAGTTTACTTGAATGCTGCACAATGAAATATATTTGCTCCAAATGATCACAAGTGAAATCTTTTTTTTTCTTGAACTGGAATGAAACCGGAACGAAAAAAAAATTGAACCGGTTCGAAGCTAAAATTGTAATTTTGACTTTGTTTTCTATTTCTGTTTCGGGCCTTAAATTTATTTTAAGAGAAAATAGAAATAGCTTGAGTGAACATATGCTAGAAGATATTTTGTTGATTAGGGGCAATTTCAACCATTTTTAGTAATACAAATCCGATTGTAACCTCTTTTTACGTTTTTTTTTTTAGTAAATTTTTCTCTCATTTGTCAACTTATTTTGGGCTAATAGAACTTAATCTGAGTATTTTTAACGAATAAATCAGTACATTGATTCCTACTTACGGTATTCTAAAAGTAGTTCTTTCTTACTTCTGAAGATAAAATGTTGGAATAAAGTATCAACCTTTCGACAGAAAAAGGACGCCATTTCCCT
>AGDA01084802.1:0-13989 GCA_000281935.1 Mengenilla moldrzyki | reverse complement strand
TTAAGAGGTTTTTACTTTCAAATGAAAAATAAAAAATGGTATTACAAGATCACACCAAATAGTGGCCGTTGTGTTCAATTAATTGCTGAGGTATCATAATTAATTTTGATTTTATTAATTAGGTTTTTTTAGTTTTTTTTCTAAAATTATTTTTAAAACGTAATCTTTTTTTTAAAAAATTCTCAATGATGTCTGGCATTAGTATAATATAGTTATAAGTAACGTGAATTACGTTGAGTAATCTACCATTCAGGATAGCTCTTAGAAATTTGTTGTAAACAAATTATTATAAAAAATAAATTATGACTTTCAAAAAAATAATTATAGAATATTAAAAATCGTTTTAAAACAAAATAATTCGCTTAAAAAGAGATTTTGTTTCGTGTTAAATAAATATCGCGTAAAAAATTGTTTATAAGAAAAAATTAGTTGTAATGTATTTTTTTAATTTAAACTAATGGGGAATTGCGGTTACCTAATTGCTATAAGGAATTTGATTGTTGTATGCTTCTTTGTTACGATTGTAAATATTTTTTTTATTAAGCATTAGAAAATAATCTATTGGGTTGTTCGGAAAGTTCGTGCCGATTTTGAAAGGAAATTGAAATAGAAATCGTTCCGATTTCGATCGAAATACTCTCATTCGATTAAACAAATTTTGGAATTTAAAAAGGCATATTTGACGCTGAATTATAGGAGTAAAAGTGAAAATTAGCGAAACGTATAAATCGTTTTATTTTTAAAATACACCACTTTTCAAAAAAAAGGCCCCTACAAAAAGGAGATGTGGAATATAATGATCCACAAAAAACTTAAATACATTTTTTTTATATAACTAATACGTTGACTCCAATTTGAAAAAAATATATTGTTTTTAAGCATTTTCTCAGTTTTTTTACAACTTGACAAACATTGTTGGAGCTCGGTTAGGATTTTTTATCTCATCCATTATACTCACCAGACCTTACGCCTTCAGATTACTACCTATTATGATCATTGCAAAATTTTTTGAATAGAAAAAATTTCAACTCTTTGGTCGATGTAAAAAACCATTTAAAACCCTTTTTCGTCGAAAAACCAGAGAAGTTCTGGAATGATGGAATTTTCATGTTCCATGGAAGGTGGAGAAAGGTTTGGAACAGAATGGCGCGTATATAATTTAATAAATGCGTGTCAGCATTTAAATGAGTTTCGTTTCAATTTTCCTTCAAAATTGACATTAACTTTCCGGACAACGCAATATTTAAAAATCACAAATATACAATGAATGAATGTATTATTTCATGGTTTTTTAAGTGCTAGAAAATTGTAGTTTTAAACTCCATTAAATGACTGCATGGAAAAGATTTCAATCCGAACAAATTTTAAAATAATGTTGGAATTTAAAATTCTTCTAATTGCCACTGATAAAAAATAGTAGTAATATTTGAAATTTTTAAGCGTAGTTTAAATGTTTTAGGTGCAGAAACAAAGATCAGAAACTTAAACTGAACCTAAACCATTTCGATTTAGTTCAATAATTTTTAGTATTTTTAGCTCGGTGCGCACCTGTGTGCCAAAGTAGAAAAAAACATTGTTATTTTTATGTTACTTATCTGTTAAAAATAGTCGTTCCATTTGTTATATCAGTTGTTATAAAAACTGTTAATTTCCTATTTACTACAACAAGTTAATAAAAATGTTAAAAAAACAGGTTCAGTATCAAGGTTGGCAATAAAATATTAATGAGCTTCGAAATTGTCGTGAAAAAAGTATGAAATTACAGAAATGTTTGGTGAATAAATAGTAATGGAAAATGAGAAGGAATATCGAAACGTGCGTTTTGGTTTTAGCTTTTCTTTCACAACAATTTCGAAAAGTCACGATTTCAGGCTTTTTTACGACAATTCCGTTACTCATTAGTATTGTTACTAACCTGTTGCCGATCCTGTTTCTCTAACATTGGTATTAACTTGTTGCAGTAAACAGCAAATTAACACTTGTTATAACAACTTTTATAACAGTTGGAACGACTATTTTTAACAGACAAGTAACATGAAAATAACATTGTTTCTTCTTGTTTTGACACAGGGGCACTGATAAAAATAGTTTCGGATCGGTATCACATCCCTTCGATTTTAAATTTTGGTTAGAAAAAATCGATCTGAACTAAATTGGAATAATCAATATTGTTCGATTTTTTTATTTTTTTATTTAAATTTTTTTAAAATTTGGGGTTGGTTAGGTCACTGATAAAAATATCAATTAAAACTAACTTTTTTAAAATAATCTGTTAAGGTATCATTAATTAATTTATAAATGACATTTTAATGAACTTATATAATTGAGTTTTTTTTATTTATTTATAATATTATTAGAAGGTATTTGTTCTTGAAAATGATTAAAGGCAACACTGCAAATGTAGTATTTCGGCGCCAAATTTTAATTTAATTTTTTAAATTATTTTTTCGCTTAGTTGGTTTATTCGATATTAGACAAATTTACAACTACGTTGTTTCCTGAAATGGATAATTAGTTTTGTGGCCTAAAAAAAAATATGGGAGAAAGATCAGAATCAGGACCGCTGAACGGTCCGAATTCCGTTGACGAGATAATTGACGAATATGGTGTCAATAATGACACCGATGTAACTGCAAATGAAATGCGTAAACATTTACAATTTTTTTTTATGGATCCAATTGAAAAATGGAAGTCAAAAAGACGATTCCCATATAAATTTTTTATTCAAATTGTAAAGATATTCTTAGTGACGATTCAACTATGGCTGTTTGCCTTAAATAGATCAACACATATTAATTTCACGTGGAATTCAAAAATCACGTTTTCACATTTGTTTTTAAAGAACTGGGATTCGAATCGTGAAATTGTAGCATATCCTCCAGATCAAGGGCCATTAGCAATTTACGAAAAACCAGAATTCTATAACACAATCGATTATGCCTACAGTCAGTACTTGAGACTGAACAATTCTATTGGACCGTATTTTTATACTAGAGAGAATGGACAAATGAAACAGCCAGTTTTGTGCTTATTTAGTTATAAAGTAGCTACGATTTTTGGCTTCAATGAATCTTACGTTTTTAATCCATCTATTATTAGAACTTGTATTAATTACACAAATAACACGTAAGCATTCAAAATGATTAATGTCTTTAAACGTTTAAATCGTTATTTTTATTATCCTTTGCAATAAAATTGATATTTACCCATTCGAGACCGATTGCACACCGTGGGTGCAATAAACAGTGCAAAGAAAAAAATTTCGCTCCTGGGGACCGTTTTCGAAAAAAATCGTCATCTCGAATGAGTTAAACTAGGCTCTGCTTGGTAGATTTTATTTACCCACGCGACTATGCTATATTTATAATTTAAATTCCATAACCACTATATAACAAAATATGCTTCAAAAATTATGTTACTGTTACATAGGAAAGCTTTATCCATCCACCCATTTTCGATACCGTTTATCATTTTAGAGTCGCAGGAATATATTAATATATAACCAAGCAAGTGATGTAGATCTATAGTCATTAGGGGAGTATAAATTTTACACATAGTTATATTTTTTATAATTTTACTATAATAAGAACAAAATTTTTTTAAATTCACTATGTTTCTATAATATTATTATAACATTACTCTTATATAAATTCCATGAATGCTATATAATTTACATTATCGTATTAAAACTGATCAAGCTGATAACGTCAATCAATTCTTTCCTTTTTTTATGAAGTCAAAGTATTTTGATATTGAAAAATAAATAATAATTGAGGTTTCTGTAAAAAGGAAAGTGTTACTTTGTTTTATTTAACAAATTTATATATTTCAATATCAATATTTATCTGTATCATTTTTTAAAACATAATTGCCATCAAATATTTTCTTAACAATATCGATATAAAAAGAAGCCATTGTTACGCATATTTAGTAAATATGTATAAAACATAACATTAAATATTTAGATTTTATAAATTAGATTACTATTCATACTTGTTTTTATCTTAAATGAGAAAACTCTTTTATATTCGAATAACTTGATTTCTTTTGTATTTAGTGAGCATAATTTGAAGTCAGAACGCTTGTTAGAGAAATTTAATGTTGATTTTAATGCATTGGTCCGAGCAGAATTCAGATTTGATTTAAAAACAGTAAATTTGAAACAAACGGGTCCATTGAACCCACCTGAATGCTACAAGTTTAATATTGTTATAAAATTTTTAAACGAAAATCATGATGGACAAATGTTACTTGTTTTGGACACAGAATCATATAGACTAGATTGTAAAGGCGATCGAATTCTTATTGAAATGGTAACTACTGCTGAAGAGTGGTTTCATTACTTTTTAAATGGACTTGTGATTGTGACATGCATGCTTTCTTTAATTCTGTGCATTCGAGCTATTTCTCGTGGTTTCGATCTATTAAGAACAACTACAAAATTTTTCAAAATGCATTACAATACTGACTTATCATTTTCTGATAAATTCGAATTTATTAACTTATGGTACGTAATGATCATTGTGAATGACATATTAATACTCTTGGGAACTGCTTTAAAGTTACGAATTGAACGATCACGGTTTTCCAGTAATGAATGGAATATTTGTGGCCTATTATTAGGTTAGTATTATTATTTTACATTTATATTTCCAGTAAAAAGAGAATGTATTGAAATACATGTTGAATGTATCAAGAGCTTTGTACACATATTTGTTGCTTCTGAAATGGGGGTTTCTAATTAAATATTTGATATGGTAGTTTATTAAAAAAATATCCCAGATTTATTAAAAATAAATAATTTGAATTAGTGAGTTGGTTAAGCAGAAAGATAGTAGGCACTGCTATTGAATACCTTTTTCCATTTCCATTTTAAATGTAAAAAATAACTGATCGGTTAATTACAATTTTTTTAATTTAGGTGTTGGAAATTTACTTGTCTGGTTAGGTGTGTTACGTTACTTGGGCTTCTTCAAAACGTACAACGTAGTCATTTTAACAATCAAGCATGCATTACCTAACTTAGCCCGTTTCTTATTATGTGTTTTAATTATTTATGCCGGATTTACGTTCTGTGGTTGGTTAGTACTTGGTCCATATAACATGAAATTTCGATCGTTATCCTTAACCTCGGAATGTCTTTTTTCCTTGATAAATGGCGATGACATGTTCGCAACATTCTCTACAACTACTGCATCTGCATCTGGATTAATTTGGTGGTTCTCGCGAATTTATTTATATATATTTATTAGTTTATTCGTGTATGTGGTGTTAAGTGTTTTTATTTCTATCATACTGGACGCATATGAAACAATTAAGTTATATGAAAGGGAAGGTTTTCCTGAGAGCGAATTGCAAAAGTTCATTGGCGACAAAATTGACTTACATCAATTTCGAGAATTTGAGTCGACAAGTGAGGGTCGGTTAAAGTTTGGAACATTTTTAAACTATTTTAAACGTTAAATTATTCAAATTCAAATAAAGTGAGAACAGTATTTTTTTAAAAATACGCTGACCAATTAAAAAACCGAAGAAAAAATTGGTGAAATGCAAAAAAGTTTTTCCGCTACTCTAAATTTACCGCGATCAACATTTCCGTCGAAGTTGGTTCACAATGCGTTAAGAAATCGTGAAAGACTTCTTAAAATAGTTAATGCTCATTTATATTTTGTTTTTAAGTTTACAGAATTTTAATTATAGAATGAAGAAATTTCTCAGTTACATGAATGGCAACAATGTAAATTTAATAACCGGAAGAAGTTCGTCCTACATGACGGACCTCCATACGCAAATGGTTCGCCGCATTTGGGTCATGCGGTAAATAAGGTAAAAAATCCGAGACTATTGAACTTTAAACCCGTTACCAATATGCACTTTGAAAATTTAGAAATCGACTTTTCTCCTAATTCGATCCAATCGATCATGTTAACTAACTGTTAACAAACCGCTAAATAAGAGTTTGAGATTTAATAATTTGCTACTATTAGCAGTTACATTATAGTCATTAAAATGTTAATTGATTTATTAGATTGTTTTATTTTTATTAAATCACAGAATTTGGAAAGTTGACAATTGTTTGCGTTTGTTATTTTTGTTAAATTTTGATTAGTTAAGAAAGTTGTAAATTTAAAATCCACAGATATATTAATCTGTGTTGAAATCTATGCGTAGAAATTCACAAAAATCGCTTTTTTCTCTCGCAGCAACAGGTTTTTATTGTATTGTATCTAAACTCTAACCCCAATATTTTAAAAGTAAAACCGCTAAATTTTCAATTTCATTAAATTTCTTGTAACAAAATCAATTTTTCTTTTTAATTTAAAATAATTAATTTCAGTCACCCGTGTATTTTCCAAAAATTGTTCTTTTCTAAAATAGAAATACAACCCCTTTGAAAATTAAACCATTGCGCATTGAAATCAATGATTTTATGTAATGATTATGGAGTAAAAAAATTGCAATTAGTTTGTTTAGTTCAAAAGCAATTTAATCATGACATCTACTAAAAATCAATATCAAATTTTTTAAATTTAATATGTATTAGTATTCTGTTTAAAAGTTTTTGATTAAACTGATTTTTTTTTTAATAGTATTGAACCATCTTAAAACCTGTTAGCTAAAAAAAATTAGAAACTCGAAAATAAAGGGCGACCCTAATGTGTACATATATATTTATACGCGATAAGTAAATTATTGAGGGAACACAGTATCGTGCCTATTTTATAAATCCAAATATGTTATATGATTTATATTATCATAATGATATTAGCTAAAAGTGAAGAAACGTATTGAATATTTACTCCAAAAATTGAATTCCTTGATCGTATTAGATGAATTTTTTTTTCGACTTCATATATTGATGTTTTTATTTTTTTAAGAAATGGTATTGAAAAATATATTTTATTTTGTTTAGATTCTTAAAGACGCGGTAAATCGATTTTGGTTGCTAAATGGAAAATCGATTGATTTTGTTCCTGGCTGGGACTGTCATGGCCTACCGATTGAATTAAGGGCTTTAGGCAATAACTTCAACTCAATATCACCTTTAGATGTTCGAAAAAATGGTAATTTTCAGAATTTCATTTTCTACCCCCCCCCCCTCATGCTCTATTATTTGTCTACAATTCAAATTTTTTATTAAGCTTTTATAGAATTTCATCGATTTAGAATGTGTTTAATTTTAGAAGGCTCTTAAAATTATTACAATGTATTCTTGATCTTTTATGTGCGAGAACTCATATAATATTAAAACAAGCGTTTCAATTCCGATCGTCTAAAAAGCGGTGTTTATGTTTTAACACAACGTCTGTAGTGGAAAAAGATCATAATTTTGGAGTAAAAGTATTAAATTCTTTTTGTGTTAAAGTATTCTTTACAAAAAAAGCATTTCCGAATCGTGTACTGTGGAGGGTAGAATTATTTGAATCATTTCGAGTAATAATAACACTGGGAAAAAATTCGAGAAAAGTAATCGGGAACAGAGTCAAGTGAAGAGTTAGAAGCTTAATTACTTAGTTTATGAACTACATCTATAATTTAAAGATTACATTTAAATACTTTATACTTTAAGTTTATTGTTTACACACATTAATTTTTCAGAAGAAAATAATAATGACTGTAAATGTTCGGTCAATGAAAAAAAAAAACGAAAAAAAGCATTTTCCATTTTTAAATCCTTTCCCCTTCTATGATTTTAATCTAAACCCATATTGTCTTATTTTTTCTATTAAGAAATGAATAAATCATAAAAAAAAGGTTCTAAATTAAATTGTTTCTTCCACCTCCAATCTCCATAGGGGGGAAGGTCAAGCTTTTCAACTCCAAGCTGTAATATCTTAAATTTAGAAATTAAAAAAAAAATTAGAAATATATAAAAATAACGTACTTATTACTAATAATTTATTAATTGTTTATTTTATTAAATTTTAAGTTATAGTTACTAACTGGTTCCTGTGTGTGCGAATTTCTAAGTGCTGCACTATAAAAGTTTACAAAAAAACTTGTTTTCAAACAAATTAAAGATATAGTTGACTAAAAATTAATGTCGCATACTTAAATCTCAAATTAATATTTCATATCATAAACTACTGCAAGTAAAAAGTGCATACCAAAAAATAAAATTTGCTCACATCATAAAAAAGATTATTAAAATCAAAATATTTGCTGAATTTGCACTTTGAGGGATTTTTTGTGTACCTTGATTTCTCTCTCATTTGAAAGCAGATTAGATTTTCATATACTTTTGATTTAGGCTCACACATGACTAATTATTCTTGAAAATTATTACAGCTAAGGAATTTGCTGAAAAAGAGATTATAGTTCAAAAATCAGCTTTTCAGTCATGGGGCATTATTGGCGATTGGAAAAATGCATATAAAACTTTCGATACAAATTACGTTAAAGGTGAAACTGAATTATTTTATGAGCTGTACAAAAATGGTTTAATTTATCGTGATTTGAAACCAGTTTATTGGTCACCTTCAAGCCGGTACCTTACATTTTTATGTATTACCACTTGTTAATAATACTTTGAAATAGAACTGCACTAGCCGAAGCAGAACTGGAATATAATTCAGAACATATTAGTAAAGCGGCCTTTGTTCGCTTTGAAATCAAAAATCCACATTTGCTAAGTCCTTTAATTAAAAAAAAGTGAACGTTGTTAGCTTATTTTTCCTTTCTTCACATTATGCAGTTTTATGTTGTATTTTTACAAGAAATATCTCCTCAATAAATTCAAAATTTGATTCACTAGTTTAGCCTTTAAGTTTATCCTAAAATTTTCTTTTATTTATTACCAATGAAGTCTTGAGAGACTGTATGAGTATTATAAAAACTTAATAAGTGTAAAAAGTAATTGAAGTTTTTGAAGTCCTAAATAAATTTATAAACTAATTAATTTCGTATATAACAGGGGTGGTCAACCGGTCAATCACGTTTTTTTAAAATTTGCGCAAAAGAGAAAATTGTTATTATATTACTATACAGTACTGTGGTCGAAAGTATCACTTACGTCTTTTTTTCATAGAATGTAAACGAAGAATTAAACTCTAACTTCTGTTTATGTGTAGCTAATTTCAATTAATAAATATTGATAACAATTATTCATGCTATTTTAATTCCCCTGGACGCGAGTTTAGACTTAGACTACGCATATGACAACAAATCGATTGCAACACATTTTTCAAATAAAAAGTCGATATTATATACACAAAAGTTGGCCACCCCTGATATAGAACTTTCATTATAAAAATTTTGGATTATTTTAATTTTGTTAAAGCTTTATATACTAATCTTGGAAAACCGTTATGATTTGATTCGAACAAAACTACTCACTTAAAAAAACCGTTAAAGTTATCACAAAGTTTTTTAGGAAAAAAATATTTCTTTTGATTACTTGCGGAAAAAAGAATGAAAAAAATTAATTCTCTTTTAACAATAGATTAAGCCAAATAGTTTAGTGTTTATTTTTTTTTTAAATAGATTTCAAAGAAAGTTTATTGTAAGAAATTTGCAAAATTTTAACACTCAGTTTAATCTTTTTACCAAAATCTTAATAAAATCCACATGTAAAATGTTTTTTTCGGTTTTATTATTATTATTTGAAAGTAGCAGTAATCTTGAAATTAATTAAATAATTATATTACTGTCTTTCTGCAAATGAATTATAAATGAAGTTGATTTTTTTCTTTAAATACAGAATTAAAAAATGCTTTACTTTTATTCGTAGCATACGAAGAAAGGACAGGAAATATTATGTTCATGTTTTTTAAATAGATTTTTTAAGGAAAAAGGTTTATTGTTTAATTTGGACAACGACTCCTTGGAGTTTAATTGCAAATGAGGCCATATTCTACGACAAAAATTTAACTTACGTCTTAATCAAATTGCGTAAAGATAAAAACTATTACGTTTTAGCTAAAGATTGTCTTGAAAAGTGTTTAGCCGAATTGGAAACAAGTTGCGATTACATTTCAGAATTTCCAGGTCATAGCTTTAAAGAACATACATATAAAGATTTGACTGATGAACTCAGTGAATTACCATTATTGCATGCTGATCATATAACTTCTGATAAAGGCACTGGATTGGTACACGCGGCTCCTAATCATGGCCATGACGATTTTATGGTTTTTATTAAGAATCAATTAAAATTTAAGGTATTCGAAAACGTATAAATCATTAATTTCAAGATTGAAATTTTCAGAAATCCTTCGTTGATAACTTTGGTAATTTTAATGAAAATGTTAGTATTAGTGAGCTGTGCGGTAAATCGGTTTTAGCTGAAGGCCAGGAAATATTAATAAAAAAATTGAGTGATCATATTCTATGTATTTCTGATTTTATTCATAATTATCCATACGATTGGCGAACTAAAAAACCAGTTATTATTCGAGCATCAGAGCAGTGGTTTTTGGATGTTGCTTCTTTACGAGAAGCTGCTAAGGTATTAAATTAATATAACTTTAAATTTATTCATGCTTTAAAATGCTACAATGGTTAAGCTTTTTTGAAAATAGTAGACTCAATGATTGAAAAGGTAGTACATTCGGCTTGCACAGATTGATATGTATCACATTTTCATTATTAAATGACTGTTTAGAAACTTAGAATTTAATGCAGCAAATTTATATTTTTAAACAAATTTAATTATAATATTTAACCTTTTTTTATTTGTATGACTTATAATAGGAATAAACAACGTAATCGTAAATCCAATACTACATTACACAAGTATAACATTTGATGCATAAACACCATTTTACACTAGCAAGGGAATCTTTCACCTTACCTGATCCCGATTTTCTTTTCAAATTACTTTTATTTGCTTGCAAATAAACAGTTGATGTTATTTGGAAAATATTTATGATAAATTCTATAAATAATTTTAATATAAACTGTAAAATTATTTTTATTATTAATTTAATTGATAGGAACATTTGATTTGGAATTAATTTTCTAAAATTTTAATGCTGAATTGTTTAAGCTCGAGGATTTTACTAACACTTAGTGAGGCATTTAAAAACTACATTTTTTACTATATTCATGTAATGATTCAATTATCTTGGCTTTTCCTGTAACTCATGAAATTGAATTAAGGATATATAATTTTATAGCTTTGATTTATACATAAAACAAGCAAATATTTTATATAATTTAAAATTAAGTTTTAAAATTATTTGTAATTCTTTATAACTTATTTAAATAAAGTATTCAGAATTTGTAGTATAGTTTATTGATTATTTTCAGGAAGCTTTCATGACTGTGAGAATTTTTCCCGAAAGTCATGCTGAAAAGTATTTAAATAACATGATAGAACAATTGAATCAAAAACAATTCTGGTGTATTTCAAGACAACGAAAATGGGGTGTTCCTATTCCAGTTTTGTATTGTTTAAAATCATTGAAAAATGAGCCAATAGTTAATGACATTACAATTCAGCATTTTACAAATTTACTGGAAAAACATGGTCCCGACTATTGGTGGTTGGTTTCAAAAGAGGAACTAATACCAAAACGTGTACTGCTTGATCAGAATTGTTCAATCGATGAAATTGAGCCATCCCAAGTAAAAATGAATTCTTTTAAAAAACAATTAATTTTGAGCATTGTTTTTTATTTAAAGGATATATTGGACATTTGGTTTGACAGTGGCTCTTCTTGGTATAATGTGCTTAAAGAAGATAAAATAGCTGATTTAGTTATTGAAGGAATAGATCAATTGACTGGCTGGTTCCAATCATCATTGTTGACCTCCATTGCAGCTCGACGGCAGGCTCCTTATCGAGCGATCTTTGTACACGGATACGTAACCGACTCCGAAGGACATAAAATGTCAAAATCTTTAGATAATGTTATCGATCCAATGGCCTTAATTGATCCGCCTAACGGCCGTGGTATTGATGTATTTAGATGGTGGATCTTGTGCCATGTAAGTCATAAATTTAAAGCTCCAGTCACTAATAACGTTTTAGAAGCAGCAGAAAATGAGATTGACAAAATTCGATTGATTGCTAAATTTTGCTTGGGTGTATTAAGCGATTTTAACATAAATGAATGGAATGACTTAAACAGTTTAAGAAATATCGATAGATTTATGTTAAGTTTGATCGACGATTTCCAGATGAAAGTTAAAGAAGATTTCAATAAGTTGGCTTTCAATAAAATTGCTGCTAAAATATTGAATTTTTTAGCCAACTCCGTATCGGCATTTTATATAGTGAACGTTAAGGATAGACTTTATTGCGACTTACAAAATGAACCAGGAAGAAAAGCTGCTCAATTCGTTATTAAGTATTATAAAATTATGGGCGCTAAAAGAACTCAAAATATAAACTCTTTATTTTTAAATAAAGAGTTTAGTGTTGTTGAAATTATATAAATTTTTAAAACCATTCATGTTCCCTTTCGTTTTCTTTTTAGTCGCGTTAAGTAAATGAATTGTTGACTGATTTGAACTTTTATTATAATAGCTATTTAGATTTAGTAGTTAACCGAATATTATTTAAAAAATGCCACATGTATAGAATAATAAATAGTTTGGGGAAAAAATTCACTTTCTTCATACAATAAAATTACAGGTAGAAAAATATGTATTATTCGATTAAAAAATGACTTTAATTTTTTTATAATCGCCAGTAATTTGAGTTAAAAAGTTTTAGTCTAGCTACATACAGTGGTTTATGAAATAAACTTTTTGGAAACTTAATTTTTGTTTTCTTAAGTCTTTTGCTTTATATTAATAAGATATGTGAATATTTTATTAACAAGGTACCATTTTTTCAAATTAGTGATAAATCTATTATGATCTTTTTTTTTTATCTTTCATAATTGTTTCGATTTTTGTTTAAAATGTATCCATTAATGTAGAACTATGATTAATATATTTTCCATTTTATTTCGAGTTGTTATCGAAGAAAGTTGAATGAAAACTTTTTTATTATACGTATAGGAAAACTATAAAAGACAAATAAGTATTTTTTCGACCACATTGCAGAAGACATTGTCAAATAATACTGTCATACTCATTTAAGTTTTTACCAACTTGAACGTAAAATGAATGTAACAAAGGCTTTTCCGATTTCCTTACGTTGATTGACGTTTGAAAACGTTTTTCAAAAATACTTATTTGGTTTTATAAGGGGTTTATGAAATAAAAAGATGAACTAAGTTTTTCATATTGCCATATTGTTTACGAGTTATTTAAAAATAAGTTATTGTTTTTTCAAAGCTTAGTAACTTTATATCCACACAGTATTTTCTCGTATCATAAAATATTTTTAGATTAATATTGATTGCAGTTAACTATCATATAATTGAAAGTGAAATCGTTGCTCTAAAGGAGGTTAAATGTGAAAAAATGTTTTAAATTTTTGGGATTCAACGCTTGTGGACCAAAATGAAATTACGTTTATTGAATTCCTCGCCTTATTTGATATAGGATTATGTAGTTTGTAAAAAATTTAAACGGTTCAAAGACCTCATTTGACATGATTTGAAAAAACAATTCAGTTTTGTACATTGCAGTTGTCTTGTAGTTTAGCCTTTTATCTGCTCCTTGGTGTTTTCTGTTTATTAAATAAAAGTAAGATGTTTTCCAATATTCTTTTGCTGTAATAATTTTTTTTTAATTTACCATACGTTTTGTGAAATACTTTTTTTAATTAAATAGTGTTTAATTTTATAATAATAAAGTCTAATTACTATGCAACCACTTTTTATTTTTTGAATCTAAAAAGAATATTTTAGATCAAACTTATTTGTAATTATTATACACTACGTAAATTAAAATGAGTGAAAATTTGTTAAAATTATTTAAAACATAGAATTATTATATTTTAAATTTATTAAACATAATAAGTGTAGCAGAGCGTGATATAATAAACACCTTGTCAAAGTATAAATTATTGAATTCAAAATTGTACTTCTTTTCATTATGAAAGTAAACTACAATTACTCTTCAAGCTTCTAATCGTATGTATAGATAGTT
>AGDA01084789.1:0-10024 GCA_000281935.1 Mengenilla moldrzyki | reverse complement strand
AATTTACACACACTAAACAAAAGTAAAGCCGCAAAAACTATTCCTAATTAATAATAATACTTCTTAACGCGTGCGAAGCCGTGGGCAAAAGCTAGTCTAACATAAAATGTAAAAACTGGCGAGGGGGAATTTTCAAAGTTCAAATTTGTTCCCTAGTGTAATTTATTTGAATTAGATATATTACAGCAACACGATTTTTACAATATTTTTTCCTTCCGTGTATACTTTACTGTAAACTCTCAAAAAATTAATGAAAAGTTTGTAAAATGGTTGTCAGTGTGACGTAAGTTCAAATTGTAAAAAGTCAGAAGTTAACTAGGATGTTCAATATTATACTTTTTTTAATAAAAAAAGACTTAAAAGTCAACAAGTCGAAATTGCAACGTAAAATGATCAATATTTGGGAATGCATAAAATGTTTGTTTAATAATGATCGTGAAATCAAAATACCGGACGAAAGTATCGCACTAAAAATGATGAAACTGACTCAGTCGGAATTTATTTTGCTAAAGGAATTCAGAGTTGCAGCAATATATTTGAGTGTGGTTCGGCTAACAAAATTGTGTCAAGGCAATACATTTTTTAGATTAGATGGTACGAAAATCGAAGTTTGGGCCCCGAAGTCGATTAGTGATCCTTTCGATGAAAACAAGGTTTATTTCTTATCACTAAAAACACTATCATAATCAATGTTGTGTGAATGTTGAAAATGTGCATTAATACACTTAAAAATGAACTGCTTAAAATAAGAATAAAAATACTAATATTAGAAGTGCGATTTTCCGCCATAGTGACAAGAATTATTCCTTCCTAATATTTACTATAGCTTTAGTCGTAAACTTTTCTTTTTAAAACTATTTAAAAAAATTAATGAAATTAGTAAAAATATTCTAAATATAAGACCAAAAATACTTAATTTAAGAACAAGACTCTGTCTTACATGATTTATTTCGTGAATAAAAATGTAGTCAAATTTTAGTTTTGAAGAAGTAAAAATTTAACAGTTTTATTGATTTTATATATATTGACAGTTTTTTTGGGCTCAATTTACTTTATTCATTTATTATCATTTATCTATTAATTTAAATACAAATTGTACAAAAATAGCAAGAATAACGAAATATAGGAATAAAGTAGCAAAAATACCATAATCAGTAAAAATAGTATGTCACAAATATGTTAACTCAAATCCTTGTTTAATCAAAATTTTAAAAAAAAATTGGCTCGTTATTTTTAAAAAAAAATTGTAATCACAGATTATCTAGATCGGCAAAGGAATTTTTTTTTCTAATTTCTCTTCGTTTTTGTGTTGGTACAAAATTCAAAAAAAGTGGCGGTATCTTTTGACAGAACTTTCCACAATTTTACCAAAAAAATACTCATTTGTTTTGCATAATTATTTTCTTAACTTTATTTAAAGTTTGTTTAAAAAGAAAAGAAAATATTTATAAGAAAAAATATTTTTGACAGCAACGCCGATCATTCATAAAAAAAATACAGTAACGGCATCAAGTTTTAAAAGGAAAGATAAGGGAACGCTTTGTCGATCTGAGTAATCTGTGTTGTAATGGAAAATCGATTTTATGAAAAATGTAATGATCCTTGAGGTCATCAAAGGCCTTTTCCTGGAGACTGGTCCAATGGAATTTCGTGTTTTTCTTTAGCAATTTTATCAGGGGGCTGTTATTTTACTGAAATGTCGATAAGACGTCGGTTGTAATAGATCGAATTCGGTTTTGATCTGGATACCGCTCGTAATCGCACCGAATAATGATGTAATGGACCAACATCGGTTTAGATGATGCGAATCGGTTGCTGAACAAAAAATACTTATTTTGCCCTGTTTATTTTGTATTTTCTCTTTTTGTTTACAACATAGATTACCCAGATCGGCAAAGCGCTCCCTTATCCTTCCCTTTAAAACTTGATAACGCTACTCTATTTTTTCTATAAATGGTCGGTGTTGCCGTTTAAAATAATTTTCATATAAATATTTAAATTTAATTTGAATAAACATTAAAGAAAATTAAGCAAATAGTTGATGAAAAGAATTTTTTACTAAATTTATTTGTATTGTAATAGCCATTGAAGAAATGTTATATAAAATAAATGGGTATTTTTGGCAACATTGCAGAAGGGGTTCTCAAGAGATCATGGACGTATAAAACCTGGACTGCTCACTGTATAGTAAAAAATTCTGCACAAATGTTTGGTTAGGAAAAAAGTGCGCACGATAATAAGGTCGCTACACCAATCAGATAACGTAAAAATATTTAGACACATGCGCCCTTCTTTTCCCAACGAAACATGTTTGCAAAATTTTTCACTACGCAGTGAGCAATCCAGGTTTTATACGTCCATGCAAGAGATACAGCTACTTTTTTTGAAACGTATACCAACATAAAAACGAAGGGAAATTAGAAAAAAATTTTCCTTTGCTGATTTGGATAATCTGTGTTTACAATTCAAAAGTGCTATTCTCCATGTAATATATATCATAAATCAAAATTAGAAATTGGAAATATTGGAAATATCTGAATCATTAAAAATTAAGTTAAAAACAATAAGAAATTTATAATATTAGATTGATATTATCGGCATTCTGTCGATGCCTTTGATGTCGATTCTGACACGGTAGTAATCGGCCAATCCTAGGAATCCCTTGATTTCTTTTTGATTTTAAGGCGTAGGGAAATTCTTTACCGCAGATATTTTTGTCTGGTGTGAATTTATTCCTTCCGCTGTAATGACATATCTAAGATAATGACTCTTTTTGTAAGAATTCCCACTTTCCTGAGTGTAATTTTAATCCACATCTTCTTAACCGCTTGAAAACTTGCTCCAATCTCTTATTATGATTTGTCAAATTGTTCCTGTACACAACCACATCATACAAGTAGACGAAGCATCGTATTCCCTGTATTCCTGTCAATCGAAATTCATCAGCCGTTAAAACGTCGTTGGCGCCCTTTTGAATCCAACGGGCATTCTGAAGAACTCGTAGTGACCATATTGGTTGATGAATGTGGATTTCACTCTGTTAGATGGTTTTATGGGTACTTGGTGGTATACTGAGATCAAACCTAGAGTAGTGAAGTAGTGACTGCTCTCTAACTGATCAAAAATACCTACTATATTTGGCAGCGGATAGGCGTCGCCTTTTGTCACCGCATTCAGCCGTCGGAGGTCTACCACTACTCTCCACTTGGAATTGATATTCTTATCGGGCTTTTTAAAAATTACAAACAAAAGAGCATTCAAAGGGCTGAAGCTGGGTGTAACAATGCCTTGTTTGCATCCATTTCAACGACTTATTTATTTATTTTCTCTCTCTGAGTATTAGGGACACGATAGGGTTTCACATATATTGCAGTCGCGTCACCTGTTGGAATTCTGCGGGTGATTGACGTAGTAGCTCTAAGGGTATCTCCCCCAAGATAAAAAACGTCTGAATATTCGTGCAGTAATTTGCTTACGGATTGGCGTCCTTCCATGTTTAAATGTTCAAGACGAAAAATATTGTTCAATTTTTGTTAGCCTATCTGGTGCATAATCTATGCCTTGTGCTCTAATTTCCAGATTTTCTTTACTGATTATTGTCATTCAACGTCTAATTTCTATATTTCAATTGTTACTGGGTGCTCGTTCAAATTTCTTATTTTAATTGCCGGATTCTCGTGCCTGAATAACGCTTGGGACGTGAAAACCCAGTTACATAATTCTACCGCAGGCGTATTATTTATTTCGAAATATTGCCTTGGTTGAAAATGAACCAAGGTCACGCAACGGAGTTGGAGCTAAGTTGCCTCTTTCATTACTGTTTGAAGGATCTGGTGCAGTTCGTGTGTGAGTTCAGAGGCTACATCGCGATAGCTGATTATCGCGCCAGTTGCTCTGAGAAAGTCTTTACCTAGAATGCCAACATGTTCAATTGGAAAATCGTCGTCCACGATAAAGAATCGATGCCTAGTTTGGTGCTGGTGTAGAGTTGCCTTAGTATTGCAGGTTTCTAGGGTGGCAGTTAGCCACAGAGCCAATTCCTTTTAAATAGACGCCATGTGACATGTCGACAGGGATGTCATCCTTTAAATGTTTTAACATTATAAGGATGACATTTGATTATGAATAGCACTTAAATCGTAGTGAATATTTAAATTAAATTCGTTTGAATTCAAGTATTACTCGTTTGCGTATATGTAGAAGATTTCTTTTATTTTCTTAAATTCTGCGCCATCCGCTGATTTGCCACGGTAGACGACACTGAGGGGGGGGGGTTAATTTTTTTTCTAGCGTCCGCCGCCTTCTTTTTTCTGCAATCTACTATTAAATGGCCAAGGTCTTAGAATAAAAACAAATCTTTCCTGTAGCTTTGAAGGTTCGACTTGACAAATTTCTTCCATATCCTTTATATTATATACTTTTCTTTTTTTGGTTTCCGAACTTTTATAACAATTAGCGCTCGCGTGATTTGTTCGATAGCAGTACTCACATTTTTTTTGTATTTGGTCTCTTAATACTTCCGCTTACTTGTCTATTCCCTTTCTTCGTTAAGAACAATTAAAATTGCTGTTTCCAACGATTCTGGGATCTAAGACTTCACGTAAACGACCAGGTTCCCATTCAAACCTATCAGGAAAACACCGTTTGTTTTCTTATGAGTACCTCGAGTATTTCAGTTTTTTCTCGTTTCGCTCCTATTATAGCACTATTGATTTACCGAATCATATTATTCTCTTCCCTGTACGCGTAATCCACTACAGATTCATGTGCTTTTTATCGTGACGAGTACAACTCGAGCTCACACTGAACATGAGAACGCTTATCAGAACAAAACTCTTTACAAATATTTTTCAATTAATCCCAGGATTCAGTGACTATATTCTTGGTTAATTATAGCACTCTTCTTGTGAATTTAAATTTAATCAGTTCGAACAGCTCCGACCGAGATTTAGGACGATAGATACTGAGTGAGTCCTCGAAACAGCTACATAGTCACCCAAGAACTTTTTATTCCTGTCGAAGGAAACTTCCTTTAAAGCCTATCTACTGAAACTGTGATGCGGGACGTCGATGCGCTTGTTCTGGGCCAATGTCCAACTTCCTTTCTAATTTGCATAGTATTTTTTATATTTTCCCCAACACCCTTGAAATCTCACGTCATTAAATACGTCACTTAATTTCGATTTTAGAGTGAGGAGTCTATCAAACTTATCTTGTAAAAACACTTCGTAGAATTCCCTCAATATCGTGACGAAATGCCTATCAACCGCTCCTTGGTTTTCTACTTTATGGGTCGTTATAAAGAATCCGGCTTTTTTGTGGCCTTTATAACGGCTGGGTGTTCAATACCTCTTCCAGTAATCTGACCTACCTTAATTATTTCATCAAAAACCCTAAGTATTTTTAAAGCATTCTCTGGCATTGCCGTAAGAAAGAAATCTGCGTAGACAAACTTGGTATCTATATCGATAAGGATTAGGAGAGTTTCTCACTGTTCTCTTATTTCTAAGATACTAAACGCTCTATTTAAATTTCCCTCAGTCAATGTTAACCGTTCAAGTACCAGTTTGTTTGAAGCGTGGTTCGAATATCACTGCTTCGGCCAATGTAATGATCGCCTGGATGTATTGCGAGTAGGACCGGTCGTGATCAATCGAGTCCGGTTGTAAATCAAATGTATTCGGGACCGACGATGATGTAACGGGACTGGGTGTGAGGTTAATCAACGTAGGTCCTGAGTTTACTGGCGCGAGTCAAAGCGTGTGCTTCTGATTAAACTACTTTATTAATAACTACCTCTTGCTTACAATACTTCGCGATTTATAATACTCTTTATAATAAATGAGATCGATTCTCTATTTTTATAACTTCTAATATTTGCAATAAATAAATTTCATGGAGTTTAAATTTTGAAAAAATCTAAATTTAGATGTGTAAACATCTTAGTTATATAGACAAAGTTTAGATGCGTAAATGAATCCAATTTGGATAAATGTTTAACTTTGATAATGAAGGGTCCATCATTATAAAAACATGCTTTTCCTTCGCAAAATTAGGTAATGTATCGAGTTATATTAACTCGGTGGTGCTCGATCATTATCTTTATGTCTCGGCTTAATACAGATAAGTATTCCTAAAATATTAAAAATCGTGTTAAAACAAAATAATTTGTGTAAAAAAAGAATTTTTCTAAATCGTATTAAATCAAATTTGTGAAAAAAAATAATTAGATGTGTATGAATCTATACAACAAAATTTACAACTAAATTGTAATTCTCATTTCATCCCATTTGTCTCGCTTGTCTTAATGAAAATGTAATCACTTTAAGTATAAGAAGTTCATTTTTAAATTATAAAAAAACCTAAAACTTAAGTTTTATATTTTTTATTGCGTATTTAAAGTAATACATAATAGTGGTATACAACAGCCTACTTTGCGTGCTGCAACACATTCACAAATGTTACATAAAAATTTTGTAACATGTTTTATGTTTTGATAATGGTAAAAACACTATTAAATGTTTTTAAAACTATTGTTTTGAAACTCTTTTAATATTTATTCTAGAGTATGTTGCTAATGCTATTTTTATATTAAATTAGCATCCTTTTATAAAATAAAATAATAAATAAATAATAAGCCATGCTCGCTAGGCAAAGTTAGCACCCTAGCACTTCAGCCTTATGGCTTATTGTACTTCTAACAAGCCGGTAGCTCAAAGGAGCAATTATATGTATACAAACAATCCAAGCAAAAGTATTTGTGTTTCTTGGTAGCAGCCTACCTGAAATCTTCCTGTCTCAGGATGGACATTTCCAAGGTTAAAAACAGCTGTCAGAATTTGAGCATTACCTTCAAAGCCCTCCTCCCAGCGACTTAGCTATAGGTCTCCCCATTACTGGGTCTCACCAATTCTAAATCGCGGGAATAGTAATTGAAAAACTGCTGCTTTCCTTCCGACAAGAGAATACTTTTAATAGATTCTCTTATCGTAAGAAATGATCACAAGAAAGAATAGGCCTGGATTCTGAGGCTTGAAGTTTCTTCTTCCCCAAACCATCTTTCAGCCTCATCTACTTTTGTTACCACAGCTTTCAGGATCTAACTTTTCTCCTTTCGAGCATTGGTTTCTTTTTCTTTTACGACTTTCCAGCGCTCAACACTGGAAAGCATTTTTTCCTTTCCAGGAAAGACTCCTAGAAAGTTTCTTTTTACATGGTGGTTTCATTGGTTGATCTCCCTCCATTCAATTTAGATTCATATGAATCTGACAGTCATCAGGTAAGTTTATGGTCCGCATCGTCAGTGACTCGGTGATGACGATGTAAGGCTCTTACTTTAGGGGTCGCCCGGTACCCTAGAGGCTCCGTTGTCCTCATCACTCCGAATAGAAATCAACCAATCGGCACGGGTCGCTTTATATCTTAGGCTGGTAGTGAGGAAGGGGGTTGGTCCATGGCCTCTTATTTGATTATTCAAGGCTGTCCCAACGGGACGTTCGGCTATCCGCCACCTGCCGACGCGCTCAGTAACCCCCACAGCCCTGAGTTCTTTTTATAACATTGTTTCAAAACTTTTTTAACGTTTGTTATATTTATTATTTAATGCAAAATTCGAGTAACTAAACTCTTCGTACATAAAACATACTTATTTTATGCATTAAGCGACTCTCCGTCAGCGGAGAATAGAAAAAGTACAAAAAAATCTTATTTACTAGATTTGCTTTCACGAAAAGAAATATAATATATTATGTAGAAAAAATTATTATATTGTGTAAAAAAATTAATTATTACAACATTAATTTCAAAAAAATAAAATACAAGATTCATTTTGCGGGTTGTATAAAAATGTAATATTTAAAAATTTCACAAAATAAAAAAGAAGGAAAAACGCTTCACAACATGATTTTGCAACATGTTGGTGTTATTTTTTAGTTCAATTTTTAAAGAGTTACGGGCATAAAAAACCAAATTAGTGAAAAATCCATTATTTTCTAAAAATTTGCACTGATTTTAATAAATAACATTTACTTTTAACCAAGAGATGGTATTTAAATATTTGAAGCTGATAATCTTGAAAAATTAATAAAATCAGTTTTCTGCTTAGTTTTTTATAACCAATTTTAGAAGGCATCTAAAACTCAAAAGGGTATAAATTAAAGGTGGGGGTGAACACTTAAAAAGATTGATTATTCACAAGTATGTTACAAAGAACTTTTATAGAAATGTCTCGCCACTAAGAAATTAATATGCTTCAAAACATTGGGAATAACATGTTTACAACATCATTGCAGAATAAAAGAAAAAATTTTATAAATATGTTTTGGCACACAGGGATAATAACTTATTTAGTTGCGTATAATTCAATAAAACATTATTTTCAGATCACTATGTCAATAATCGATACTATTTTCACATGGCCAATATTAAGAGGATACATATATTACACATATTATGGACAGGAATGTGACTGTGACCTATGTTCGAATGAAGAATACAAAAAAAAGATAGCTGCAGCTCGATGTCCAAACACTGATAAATGTGATGGTTTTGTTTTTATTCCTGTAACTTATCATCGGCATGAAACTATTAAATGTACGAAATGTCAACAAGTGGTCTCTGAAGAATACATTGCGAAATATCTTAAGACCTATTGTCTGTCGAACATGTTAATCAGTAATGCGTTTTCTGCTAGTCTAAGTAAGACTAATGGTGTTCTTTTAATTCCTCAGTTAATAGGTTTGTTAAAATATATTAAGAGCTTGGGCTTGATGTACCATAACGTAGGTTTACCTTTGTAGATAAAAATATTTAGAAGACTTATATTGTAGGGTCACAGACAAAGCAAAATTTTTTATCTGAACCCTGTAACAACAGCTGCTAAAATATTAAATTTAAGCAGGAAACAATTGAGGGCAACAACTGGTTTTTTAACCGGACATTGTCGTTTCAGGAAATATCTGCACACTATTGGCCTCTTCAAAAAGGAACCTCTGTACAGAATGTGTAATGAAGAGGAAGAAGTCAGACTCCATCTTATCCTTCAATGCCATGCATTGGAATCTTGGAGGATGGTAAACCTTAGATCAGATGATCCCAGGCGGGCCATCATCGAAGATAACAATCGGATTATTGCTCGATCTTACTATGTACATGCAATTGTTGACTGAACTTACCTATTACTTGCTGGAAGTACAATAAGTTACCAGGCTTCAGTACTAGGGTACGAATTTCGTCTAGCAAGTTTGGCTTATAATAAAGAATAATGCGTAAAGTGCGTGCTTGAAAACTGTTAAGAGTCGTTTAATAATCCTTCATTTTCATCTAATATACTTTTTTGTTACTTCTCTATTGATACCACAATATGCGACTTTGCTATAATTAAACTAGAATTATCCGTATGGCTTATCATTATAAATAAGAAACTACATTGTGGTAGCCAACAGAAGCTTAAGACTATGTATGGTCACACAAAATTTTATTACTCTACAAGCAATTTAACTGTTTGTCGTTTTAGTGAATTTACCATACGATTCTTCTCATTTAATATAATGACGTAAAATTGAAGCCCAAATTCTACTTGTCAAATGGAATTCAGTTATATTTGTATTCAAAGTATAAAGAATACGTTTTGAAATTTAAATCAATCTTCAGTGTCTGTATACACTTTGAACTAGGGCTGTTTGTAGATTCAAATGCCTTGCATGTTTATCACTTAAAGTTTTAAATTTCATTGTTAAGAATACTGCTAACGATTCGTTAAAGAAATTGTTCCGTAATTGTGTAAAAATTTGAGCTATGGTATCGCATTACGATGATTGCTTTTCCTTTTACGTGCAAGATTTTGAAATCTACCGATTCACGTTTTGTTAATTGGCTAGTGTCATGTACGAAATCGATTACTGCTCTATACATACTAGGAAAGTCCTTACCAAGAATCTTGCTTCCTGCATAGGTGGGTTGTCGGCTGATATTTGTAATTTGTGGTAAATCTTATGGTTATCAAAATTAGCATTAATTCTAATAG
>AGDA01084708.1:0-10848 GCA_000281935.1 Mengenilla moldrzyki | reverse complement strand
GCATGAATATGTTTCTAAACGTGTTTTGGCACGTAGGGTAAAAAGAGGGACATTTTTAAAAATCGTCGAGACGCGGGACAGTCGACAAAAAAGAGGGACAGTCCCACTAAAATCGGGACGTGTGGTCACCTTACTCTAGAGTCAAGACAAAGACAATCTAAAAAGTGTACAAGCTTAAAAACTCGGATTTCGATAAATATTGTAGTTAGTGTGAGTCAACAGATTTTTAACAAAATGTCAATGTGTAAATTTGATTGACTTATGCCTTTAAATTCTACAGAAAAGCAGTTATAACTTGCACCATTTTTATACTTAATCTGAATAAATGACAGCAAAACAAACAATGTTGGAAAAACGTTTTCCTAAAACTAAGATATTGAATAAATATCTTGCGACGCTGTTCATACTAACATAAGAAATGCACTATAAAAACGTCTAAACAACGTCTAAACTAGGTCTAAACAACGTCTAAACAACGTCTAAATAACGTCTAAGCAACGTCTAAACTAGGTCTAAACAACGTCTAAACAACGTCTAAACAACGTTTAAACAAGGTTTCTTAAGAAGGTTCAAAGAGTGTAGCGAGAAAAAATTAGCAAAACAAGACATATAAAATCTATATGCTTTTAAGAGTTTTTTCTGTAAAGTTGAAAAAAAAAATTAATAAATAACAAAATTTTTTAAAATTTGCAAAATTTTTATACATCTTAAATACAGCAAAATGCTTTATTAATGCAACAAAATTGTTATGTTTCATAAGCGTCAAATATTCGTTATCTAAACTGACTCAACACTTAAATAAATGTTCATGTCTATTTATTCTGCACGTCATTATAACTAAGCAGTATAACCTAATTAAGGAAATTTGGCTGTTTAATTTTAGTTTATTATTTAAAAAAGTTCGGGTAGACTACAATATGTGCCCGGTAGTAGTCATTTTGGATTCAATATGGCTGACAAGCAGCATATTGTTACGAGTCAATTATACTATGATCAAAAATACTACAATTTATTCATAAATTTGAAAATTGCTTTCAAGTTTCGATAAAATCACAAGTAAACACTTCAAATTATTTCTTTCAAATTGTATTATATAAGTATAGAAATATAATTTTTTAAAATGTTTTATGCACTCAAAAATAAGAACAGATTTGCAGATCTAGTCAAATGTATTTAAGCGTTTTTTGACTTTAAACCGAAAAGTTTTATGTCAAAATATGAATTATTTTTGAATTGAATAACAATTGGTTGCAGTTTAAAGAATCTCAAATTATAAGTAGAAAGCTAAGAAAATTTTTTGATTCTATTAATTAAATAATAGAAAATGACTAGGGGTTTTCAACATGTTGCGTTCTGAACAATTCTCTAACTTTAGAAAAACTTATTAAATAAAATGACTTTACACCTGAAATCCTTGTGTCTGTGAATTGAATTAATTATATATGGGACGTATTTTATTCGAGAATAATAAAAAGCTGTCAACCCTTAGTGTACGCTGTTTTGCATTGCCACTCTACGATTTCGAACTTTCTAATAAGTTCTTGATTTGTTCTCAGTCGCGCCATCATTTTACTCAAAACTAAGCATTGAAATTCGTTTGGGTGTTCCAGTGATATAAAATTTAAACAATTTTTCTTTGGCTTACATTTAAAATTTCAAAGTAAAGAAAATAATCTCAATTCTCAAGAACAGAGCAATTGTTCAAGATAACTTTTTTAACTGTTTTCACAAAGTTAAAACGTACAAACAAGTATTAAAAATATGAACAATTTCTAAAATACAGGCAGCAGTGGAGTTGAAAATATGAAGCGATAGAAATATTTAGTGAAGTAAATTAAAATTTTTTGTGATCCTGAAGAATAAAGACATTATCCTAAGTTTTTGTTGAGTTAATCCACAGAAGATACAGATACACCAACTCCATTTTGAAAATGAAAACTTCTGAAAATTTAAGTTGGTACTGGTCGCGAAAAAGTAGTGTAAAAGAGGTAAGAGAACTTTATTTGGGAATTTTCATTGTACGTTTTTAAGAACTAAAACACTGTATCTTTACCCGAAACTTTGGCGTCATTAGTAATAAAATTACATATGATCGTTTAACGCGCCATCTTTTGCCCAGAACCTCTCAGAACCACTCAAAATGGAGTCGGTATATCTGTATCTTCTATGGTTAATCTAATTGTTTAATATTTATTTTTCAAATGTAATAACGTCCTACATGCTAAAACTTGTTTTCATATTACATTTTTTTCCAATATGTCATACCATGTGATGTTTTCATATTTTAGAAACAAGTTGAAACTTTATGGATTTTATACATATTATAACTCATGTTTCAAACATAAAAAAAATCAGATTTTATATATATTATGACATGTGTATTTAACATTTGTGAATGATATATATTACACATATTTTATAAAACAAGATTTAATCACGAATAAAAAGATTGCTTTACATTTTAATGGCCTCACAGATGTAAAATACCAATTTTATTAAAGAAAAAAGTTAAATTAACCGTAATTATATATTTAAGTTAGGAATCACGTTATCACCATATGAAAATTTACATTTTGAAATGATTCTTACAAATACTCAATTGAAATAAGTACTTTTCAGTAGCCTGAGATATTTTAAGCTTTGTGCAATAAAGCCAGAAATACTGCAAAATGATTCATTTTTTCAAATTGGAGTCAATATATTATAAACAATTTTCCTCAAGTAATGCTTTAGTAGAAGCATAAAGCAATTGATAGAATATGTAGATTCTATATGTTTAAAATATGTATAATACACATATTCGAACATGTATAAATTACACGTTTTACATCACGTATATAGCTAATAAGTAACACGTGTTGCATCATGTGTTCAATCCATGGCAAACATATGGTACATGATGACATTACACGTGATATAGCACACATCACAGTATGTTTTATAACATTTTTATAACATGAGTTTTCTTTTTTTATATGTTATAACACGTGTTTTGGCACAAAAGACACTTACAAAATATAAGCATATTTTTATTACTTGTAACATGAACATGATCTGTTTGTCTTAAAACAAAAAAGCTTCAAATGCTGCTGTATGTAGGTGAAGCTCAGTTGTTTTAAATATTTTGAGTTAATAGTTAAGCAAATATTAAAAGTTGTTATTTCAACATATGTTTCTCAGGGTGGTCAACGTTCTACCCTAGTCAAACGTACCCGAGTTCGAGTCTCATTGGTGTGTCTACGATTATACCATTGTTCTTTAAACAGTAATCAAGAGATCATTCAAAGAGTACTATATCACGGAAAATGTAGATACTTAACAAAAATGGTAAAAATTGTCTTTTAAACTGCATTTTTATTCTTTTGGAGTTTAATTCAACATTTTCTTTAACAATGAATATTTTTTTAGAAGGAAGATGCTCCATTACCAATCTAAATCTTATTATTTAATTTTAAAATAAATACTTTTAATGTTAAATTTATTCTATTCATTTTAATTACATGTTATTAACATTTTTACCAAAATTAACAATACATGGCTTCTTTACCTATATTTTTGCAAGTGATGACGTTTGGACATCATTTATATTTAATCGACTATATTTGCAGTGAAAAAATATGTAAGAACGAAGTATGTAAAAAATTAATGTCGTAATTCGAATCAAACGAAATTTAGAAAAAAATATAAACTCATAAAACTTTGTTTTTAAAGCATTTTTGCTGTTAAGAATGTAATAAATACACTTGACATTGACCATTAAACAAGTTTAATTTTTCTTATTTTTTGAATTTCTGTTAATTGTTTGTACTGCATTTGAAATATTTGCTTTTTTGGCTACTTGATTTTTTATAACAGTCACAATAACACTATAAGAAACGTAATTGAACAGTTTAATTTTCTTATTTAAATAGCTTTTAGAAACGCATTCTACTTAATATTTTTGTGCCAAATATACTCATCGCTCTAATTATGTGGTTTTTAATCGTATTAAAACTTGTTCTTTTTCTTGTATATTTTGATAGTTTTGCATTATGCCATTCATCAATATTATACTCATAATACTAATAAATTTTGTTTGAAGTTATTTTTATAAAACTGCGTGTTAAAAAATTGTTCAAAAATTATTTAAGAAAGTTTCAATAGACATTGAATAAAATTATATTTAAATTAAACAAAAATTGTTATTGATTCAATGAAACTGACTTGAAACTAAAAGTAATGAAACTCGTCGTAAAATCGATTACCATATGTTAGAATCAATTACAGTGTGTTATTGAATCAATAATGGTGTTAAGCAATAAATGTGTAACAGATTTAATATATTTTTTTATTAAATCAATCAAATTAGATTAATAATATAGAATTTCTTAAATTTTTTTCTATGCAAAATAACTATTATAAACTTAATTTTCTTTTTACACAAATTTGATTTAACACGAGTCAAAAAGAAAAAAAACTTTGTTTACACAATTTTTTTTGTTTCAACACGATTTTTAATATTCTAAGTTTTTTTTAAATATTGTTTATACACCCAATTCTTTTTTACTCGAATTTTTCGGGAACGTATTATCGTGTAAAAAGAGTGTTAGGTGTTTATAAAAATGGCAGTTTACTATATGTTTTATTAAATTTTTAGTAATATATTTGACATGCTTTGCGAACGTATTCAAGCATGTACAGAAATATTGCTTGGAATAAGATTATCTAAAAAAAAGTTCGAAGATAGTATTTTAATATTCAAATAACACTCGAATTCTTTGAAAAAAATATTATTATAATTAGAAGCACTGTAATGAAATTTTTAAAGTTTCGGTTTAAAAGCTGTATTAAAAGCCCTATAAAAGTTACTCGTTTAGATCACATTGATTAAACCAAGAGGAAAAAGTTGCTTATAAACCCTTGCTTAGACGAGTTGTTTGCGAAAAAGAAGCGGTACGATTCCCCGAAACCCATATGAATGTGAGCTATTTTTCGGCGTAACTCATAAAAGTCAAAGGAAACTATTAGCTTTTCTCGAAAGCAAATCTTCACTAAGACTGATACTGTGTATAACAGGCGAAACATCTGTACCGATTGTAGCATAAGGTGTATTTTTACGACACTCAGGGGACAAACGAGTCGTCTGTTCCCGCGAATTCGGCAATAATCCCAAACCCTTTTCAACGCACCCATACTTCGGAAAATACCTTTAACATTACAACTAACAGTTCTCACATTTCAACGAAAATGATTAATGATTCAATTCTGGCAATCAAAGAAGACAGAAAAATCACCGTTTTACATTTTAGAAATGAATATGTGTGTGTGTGTGTGTCTATGTGTGCTTCAGAGCCAAAGAAATATATTTAAGAAAAAGAAATTGTAATGAGATAAAATAACAATAATAACTTTAAATAAAATCGCGTGACGAGAAAATACACCGGGCATATCATTTTATGATCATATTCACTTGTATACAGTACGTACTTATATATGTATGTACTTTGTTATTATTATTTCTTGATGTTTATAAATTTCAAAAGAGAACCTGAACAAAATAACAAAACGAAACGGAAAGAGAAACGGCAGCAGTGAATTACAAAAGCTGCAAAATAATAGCAATAAGTGTTGCGAAAAAAATCGAATCACAGACTTTTCTTAACTTGTTCGTATTGTACACGATTTATTATTTGTAGCTATTGTTTTTCACTTAAAAACTGCCTTATTACTTCGCTTATGTAATCATGAAAATTAAATGAAAGATACGATATGACGGTGCCATACTTTCTTCGCATTAAATTGTACAAATGTGTACAAGTCACTTACTTGTTCACCTTTAAAAGTGACTACTATGTTTGGAAAATTTATGGTATAATACCAATAATAATGATTCTAAGTTAATATGTTTACTGAAATCAAATGTAGGTACTTCTGGTGACCTGCAGGTTGTCACTACAATAGTGATTTAACCTCTAATGTTAATACAGTGCAATTACAAATAATGTTCGCAATTTTTTTCTCGACATAATAAAGCGCGCAATATTAGTAAATAATATTAATATTATTTATTTGAATAGTGAATAAATAATAAATTATAAACTACAGATTGCAAGCAAATTTTTATTTCTGAAAATAGCAATGAAATTTTAGCACTGAAAGACGATAGCAATTATTTAGATTGCTATCCAAATTAGAACCTCAATAATTCCTAAAGGTTGAATAATAGTAACTTTGTTTTATAAGAATATAAATTTTAGCCAAAGAAAATGTTTTTCATTGCAAAGAAAAAAAAAATAAATAACAAAAATATTTTGGAAAACTGAATATGACCGTTTTAATCGCTAATGGACTCTTTAGTATGTAATTGTTTATTTTGATAACATTAATCAACAAATTTGAACTTTGAAAAATATTCCTCTACAGTTTTATGATTTTCTGTTAGACATTGGTCTGCAAACACTTAAAATGAAAATGAAAATTTTCTGTATCCTCTAGTTTTTTAGGGGTGGGGGATGTACTTTTAAAGTTTAAAAAATCATGTAAAAAAGAATTATATATGTATGAAGCTATACAATAAAATTTATATAGCCAAATTGTAATTTTCATTTTATTCTATTTGTCCCGTTTTGACTCAATGAAAATGTGCTCACCTTAATCTAAAGACAAGGTAATTTTCCCCAAAATTTAAAAACTAATTTTACATATATTATTTTTTTACTTTAAAATCAGGGGCTAGTGGCTTTTTACCTTTATCAATGCTTTTTTGTCAAAGCATTGGAAATGATCATACGAACTTATCTCATTTGATAATGTCAAAGTACTGGAATATTTCAAATTGCTATCGTTGACTTGTTTTCTATGGCATTACGTGTTTCAGATTCAGAATTTATGATGATACGTAAATTTTAGCAGCCTTTTTTCATTTTATAATATTAGTTACAAGACACCGCTACTTTCACTTTACTGTTTGTTATAGATCTGTATTGATTTTGACTCGTAACGTAAATATGCGCTGTGTACCAACGTTCTAAACATTGCAAATGAACAATTAAATAGTCTTTTTCCTGTTTCATGTTTATTCTGTGTGTCTAATAACAATTTTGCAAAATAATTAACAATTTTTTTGTACCTAAAATTTACAGTTCACTTTAAACTCTATGTTAAAAAGCGATTGATTTCCTGTATACGTTCATATGAGCTTTTAACTCATTTTTCCAAGAGCTCTGTTCAACACAGAGGATCCCAAACTCATGACAGAGAAAAATACATTGCTCTGTGTGTATGAAATTTGGGTAATAATGTATATTTCTAAAAAATTTTTATTTATTCTAATTTAGAAAATATAAACCTAAGAAAATAAATTACACGAAAATGAAAAATTATAGAATGTATTTGTCAATTAAAAATAGGTGGTGCTTATCACTCCTCTGATATGTGGAATATGCTCTAGAGCAGAGGTGGCTGAACTGTTACTCCTTAGGGGCGACTTATTTTGTTAAATATAGTTCGCGGGCGACTATGAACACGTTAGAACCGTTATCTGTTTTAAAAAGTTGTTTTGATTGATCAGCATATATCTGCTATAAACAATGAGGTTTTGTTAAAAATCCTCTTAAGTTTTGTTATATTTTCAAGTATATTTACATTTTCAAATATAAAATTTAATAAGAAGTAAATCGTTAAATTTTATCTTTGCGGGCTACTTTCGAAACCTTTGCGTTTTACCAGTCGATCGTGGTCGACACTTGGCCACCCCTGCTATAGAGAACAAAATATTTTGGAGCCTCTGTTTTATGACATAATCAAGACAAGAGTTGTCACCACCAAAATGCACATGTACTATATTTTTTAAATACAAATACTAATTTCACTATTTTTGATATATATAAATAATCTGTTTACAACTCTGAATTTGCAAATTTACGTTATGAATTTTAATATTTTTTGCCAAACGGACACTAAAGCAATCTTTTAACTTAATTAGTATTCTATGTCATTAAATAACAAATAATTCAATTCAAACATAAATATCTTTTATTTAGAGTTTTTATGGTGGCAAAAAGATATAGTACAATGATCAGTTCATTTGTACTAGGTTCATGACACTTATTATTAGTTCCGTATGTCATACAATATATCTGTCAAAGTTTAACTGTTTGCCACATACAACATGAGGCACAAATCTATAAACAAACTTTATTATTATTAACAATTTTAATAAAAGATATTACTGAATAAATTATTGCCATATTTTTGTTTTTAACTTTTAATGGTTTGATCGAAGATAGCAAAATATAGAAACAAGTCCTAACTAATATGCATTACTAGTAATTATAACAACAATAAGAGTGATAAATTGTTTTCAATGGCAAATACTAGGTATTTGGCCTAGTATGTAAAACTAAGAGGCGGCTCATATGACAATATTGGTCTGTTAAGAGCTAAATTAGCATGAATGTAATTTGGAATATTAACTATTTTCTCCCCAATTTAAAAAGCTCATTTGACAAAAGACAGTAAGCTGTAATTGAAACGTTCTTACATATATCCGGACTTTTAAAAAGAAAACCGTCAAAATAATATGCGAAATTCGCAACTAAATCACGTGCGATTTTGTTATTGTTCGCCTTGTTCCGTTCCGTTCAATTTCTCGGTAATTTTTCTCATTACTATCAAGTTACCGGGAACGGTAACAATGAACTTATTTCGCAAAAGACCGAATGACTCGCATAATTTATTGGCATTATTGCGAAGCAGAGCCAATCGACCAATCGGCCAATCGGCAAATCGGTTCTGCTGAGCGCGAAAATTCGCTTAATAACAAGGTGTCTTTTATGAATACATACTTGTTGCAAAAGTTCAATTTGTCGCTAATTTTTCGCAAATTACAGACAAAATGTACTTTTTTAATTTATTTTGTCTACGCTCTTTTGCTTATGTAAATTAATATTAATCTCTTTCACTTTTCTAGACGTTTTAATTGCGTTTGCTAAGTAACCTGAGATTTGATACGTGAGATCCGAGATCCTAATTTTTTCGCATTTGCTTAGCTAATTTCTTTAGTATAAAACTTGATATGCTCTTCAATAGCCGTTTCTTGGTTTTTAATAGCTCACGGTCAAACTTCATTTCATACAGCACAGTACATGTTTACACCAGAGTAAACAGTAAATCGCAAAATGTGTTTTACCAATTATTCTGATTTCGATTATTTCTTAACTATAAATAAGTTATATATATATATATATATAATAAAATTCGCTTACCATTATTTTACTTCATTATACATCTATTTAGACATGCGGTTTTTAAAATGGCTCTTATGAAGCCTAAGCTCTTTGGTAATACGCTTACGAACAGTATCCAGAATTTCATATAAAGTTTATTATTCTTATTATTATGGAGAATAGAGTAAATAACAATAAATAAATTAGAAATGATTTAAATTTCAGGATCAAATATAAGTATAGGTAGGTACTTAAAATACATTATACTACTTAAGTACTTTGCATTTAGTGATTAACCACTGACAAAACTTATGAGTACTGAATTCATCATTTATTGAAAACTAGTGTTTTAATCTAACTGATTCACCGCTTCCAGGGACTTTCTTTTGGACTAGTACAGAATAAAAAGAGTCCCCAGAGTTCTTGTGGCCCAGATTTGAGTAGAACTTCAGAGACCAAAATGTCAAAGCATAATAACAATCCCCAGAGCATTTCTTGAAAGCGTCATTAATTTCGATTTAATCACATTATCAAAAACTACTTACCTTATCTCATATACGAGAAAAGTGATTTGTGCTTAAAAATTTTTATTACGTGGGATATTGATATTAAATAAATCGTAAAATGTAGCTGCTTAAAAATATGTTTTATTATTCTAAGGTCATTATTCCAAAATAAGAATTAATATTATATAGTTTAAAAAATCGTAAAAAAACTTAATTTTTTTTTTTCATAAAATAATGTATAAAACAGTTGCTTATATCTAAATAGACAATTTTTAATTAAAATTACGTCACTCAGTAGTGAAATAAATATAAAATTATAATTTTTTTTTTCGATTTTAGTGCCACGTTATGACAAAAATTTATTTAACATCAAGGGTTTTATACAGTACACTCACAAAAATAACCACTTAAAATTATTAGAAGTTTTTGGAGTATATGAGTTATAATCCCAATTTTTAAGAAAGGTGATAGAAAATATTACTCAAATAACACTAGCCAACAAATTTTGACTTTTATTTTTTTCCAAAAACCAAATGTGTATATTATTATAGTACCTTACTAGTTATAAACAAAAACGGAAATTATTTTACGATCTGTACTCGTATTTTTTAAGAAAGAGGTAAACAACTTTTTTTCAAGTTCAAAAAATTTTATCTCTACAAGTAGGCATTGTGTTATATTCAAATTAGTATCACTTGAATCAGAAAAGGATGATTAATGTGCACACAAAATTTCATTACTTTATCTTAAGGCGTTCAAGAGCTATAAGGCAATACGTGTAAAAAAACTGTAGAAAACGCGGTTTTCTTCGGAAATTGAAAAACTTAAATCGAGTTTCCATAAAAAATAGACCCTTATGACGGAAATATATTTTTTTCTTAAAAATACTTGAGTTTAGGCTTAGATTTATAGGGTCAAAAACTTTTTCCTAAACACCACTTTTTAAATAAAAATTTTTAAAGTTTAATATTGTCTTTTCAGGTACAGGTTGAACCGAATTTTGTTACTTTAAATATTCATTATCTATTTATTAATTTTCTTTCGTTTTATTTTATGAAATATTTTTATATATTATTTTTCAACCAATAAATTATATTCTCTTTTTCATAACATTTCTCTTGCCATTCTTAAAATTC
>AGDA01084585.1:0-15207 GCA_000281935.1 Mengenilla moldrzyki | reverse complement strand
TCACTAAGATGTCACAATGATTTTACTAAAATTTCACAGTGATATCACAAAGACATTAAATTGATGTCACAAAGACATTACACTGATGTCACTAAGATATCACAGTGATATCACTAAAATGTCACAATTATTCAAATTGTTCTGAAGTATTGCTACAGTTTTACTTGTTTTAATGACATAGCTTAACGAATCAGTGGTTGACAAATGATAGAGGAGGTATAATATAATTGCAGTTTTAGCGGTGTTCGATATCGCAGCGATGAAGGGCATAGTTATAATATTTGGTTTACAAAGTGAGACATGTAAAATGAATACTAGTTTTTTTTTTGTTACATTGCGATTCAAATTCGTTTAAAACTGACCATAATTTTTAAAAAAATTATACATATTAGTATAAGTTTCACTAGTATTCATTTACAAAAGGTATTACATAGCATTCATTACTCAAATGGTTCACTGAGTCTTAAACACTGTAAATATTTGCATTTTAATTTTAATTAAATTAGATCATAATTTTAATATTTTATATTAAATTTTATACACGGTTACTGAAATTATTTAACACCCCCTAAATAAATTTGGTTGTCTACGGACTACCTAAATGTTTGGAGGCTCATAGTGATCAATTTGACAGACGTTTCTTCACAGCAGCTAAGAAATTGTTAGTTTTATTTTGCAAGAAGTGACGAAGCTTTCGAGTAATGTCAACATAAAATTGAACTCGTTACGCTTCAACGACACCAGTGTCTTCACAAGTAACTTTACTAACTTAATGACAAATTAAAAAACTTAATTCGTTATTTTTTAAGGAATTTATTAATTAACCTTCATAAAATTTAAATGTGTGTTTAAAATTTCTTTAAAATGTGATAAATTTTTCAATAAGTTTTAGAAATTTTGAATTAAAGATAAATATATTGGCGAACAGTTCACACACACTATAAATCACAAAGATGCTTATAATACTTGCGGTGACTTGAGCTTAGTGATTGCATTTGACAAGTGCAAAAGTTCAGTGTTCAGTTGAAAAACTAGCGATTCTAGTTGATCGACGGAGTCGAGAACTTCGACACGCCCAGTGTGCGGATTATAGCGAACTTCAAAGGGGCGGCTCATAGTTGACACCCAGCGTCGAAACTTATCCTTGGCATCCTCAAAGCTTTCGGCTACATAATAAACCGGTTGGTATTCTTGGTCCTGATACGGTTGAACGGCAGTGGATGCCGGCTCGAATGGCCGCAGTTCCGGTTTGTCGCTCATAGCATGTAATAATTCACCGTATGCAGACAGCAGCCCCGCCCCATATGCTTTAACCTCACCTTTCTCTTTGCATAGGCCAAACTCTACCGTAAACCAATAGACCTAAAACATGATATTAATTAGTTAAATGACCGAATTATTTTTTAGACTAGAGGTGTCAAACTCAGAAGCAAACTTGAGCCAGTTAAAAAACGTTTAACTTTAAGTGAGTGGGGTAAAAAAATCATTGTTCATAGAAACAAACATTTTTATTTTTGTTAGTACATTGCAATAAATATGTATATAAGTTATATTTGAACGTGTGGCCCGCATAAAAAATTTTATTCTGAAAGTGGCCTGCTGTCTGTAAAAGGTTGCCGAACTTTGGTCCACAAGTATAAATTATACAGATGCACAAACTCAATTTTAAGTCTTTTTAAACACAATAAAAGGTTGGATTATCGTTTCAATTTATGTTATTCAACAGTGCCTAAGTACTAAGAAACTTTACAATGTTGTGGTTATTTTCTACAACAGTGAATGCCTCAATATACGTGATAATTTAATATATTATGACCGATTTTTTCTTAATGTTAAATATAAAATGGCGCTAGTTCAAACACAATTATACCAACTTAAATTCTCAGGGTTTTTTTGTTAAAAACACAAATAGGTGTAAACGAAACCCTTTCCAAAAAGAGATGTGTTAATAAGATCTTTTGCACAAAATACTGAAGTTGAGTAACTTTGAGTAGCAATGGCGTAATAGTTCTCTTATTCAAAGTTTTTCGATTAAGCCTATAAATTGGCTGACTCCATTTTGTTAAAAAATGTCACTAGAAATTTAAGTTGGTCATAACAGTTCAAAAACTGGCGGTATCTCTTAGCCAAGCACTGAACATTGCATTTTTACTAAGAATTTGAGTTAGTCATAATTAATATAAGAGCATTGCCCTTTTTCTTCAGAATCAAGAAAAACCACTAAAAATAGAGTTGATCAATCTGTTTTCTGTGTTTATAGTAAAGTCGGTGTATTTACATACTTTTTATTTAAAGGAATTTCAATTATTAAGTTTGCGCTTGCGTTAATTAACTTGTTGACTGCAATACAAACTGCGTCGTTAATAAAAAATTTCTAAGTAGTAAACTACGCATGTATTATATTTAAATTTTTATCGTTCTACACGGTTTTCAAATTTAAATATTAAACAGCTTCTTTTTATTTAAGACACAGACAACACAGTCTGATTAACACCATTTTCTAACATAAATTCACAAAAAACTAAGTAGCTCATAATAAGTAAACAAGTATTTGTGAATACTGAATATCCTTATTATATAATTATCAAATGATAAAATTTAATTTGTAGGGTAATTTTACTAAAAATTTAGGTTTGCCATAATAAGTATAAAAGTGGCACCATCTCTGTTTCAGAACTGGGAAAAGTTGCTGAAAATAGAGTCAGTCAATATGTGTCGCTTTTGTTTAAACTTGTTTTGCTTGCGTCTGTTTATCTGTGAATTTACATTGTGAGTTTAATTTTCAATTTGTTACAAATGATCAATATAAAAAAAAATCCATTTGAATATGCGTACTTTGCCACAGTCTGTACTCAAACGGAAAGTTTGTTTTGTACTAAAACCACCCCACAGAATAAAAACTACATAGAAGTTCGTTTTAAATAGGAATTTTTACATCGCGTGACATAAAAAGTGCAACAGATTCACAGATCTAAACTTATAATTTGTTTAATGTACTACTAACGTCATCTATTGGTCTATCATTTATCCGCACATAAACTTTTTCTTTTTTTTATGTATATTTTTTAAGCTTTTACATACATTTTAATCATTTAAAAACAAAAATAAGAACTTGTTTAAAATATATGTAAAATGTTATACCAACGTAAAAAAAACATTATGATTGGATCACTTGTCAGAGCATATCATAAGCGAGTCCATTACACATACGGTCGTGGGTTCAATCGGTATAGTAAAATAGCGAAATCAAATAGAATGAATTTATAAGGAATTCGGAAGAAGAATAATTAACAATAACATAAAAAAACAACATATAAAACATAAAAAATTGAAATTTATTTTTAAATAAAAAAAGAACGATCGTCCAAGAGATGGCGGTAGCTGTACGATAAGAAAGCTATAAACTTCAATCTGTGAGTTTGTTATACTTTCCTATGTCACACGTCAGAAATTTTTTCCTTTAAGACGCACTTCTATGTAGTAAGTATTCTATAAACTATCTTTTCATTAAATTTTTAACTACATTTTATACTAAACACACCAAATTCGCAGACATTTCGAGGACTTTTTGCAGCCCATTTGTGATGTTTTTTACTTTATATTACATTAAATATGTGAAAAAATCGACTAAATTATCCGTTGATATTCAAAACAACAATTGTATTTAAAAAAATTTTGAAAAATTTGTTGTTTTATTTTAATATGGGTGGTCCATCTTAGTTTAGCAAATTTTAACTTAGCCCAATAGCCGGTTTAAATTAAGCATCTTTGCTTTACACATTTTATTCAATCAATTTTATTTAAATTTTTGGTGGAACTTCTTTTCAATTTTTAAATTCATTAACCAATTTTGGGAGGAAATGAATCTGTTTCAATCCCGGGTAAATACCAAGCTTTCATTTGCAAGAGTTGAGCCCTGTAACTTTGAAACAAAGCCAATTGCTAAAAAGTTACAACCTTTGTTATATATTTGATTACATCATGCTAAGGGTTTAAAAACTATTAGAGTGGTAACATTAAAAAAGTAGTAAAATAAGCTCCAAAGCTAAAAGTTTCGTGATAATCATTTCTTAAAACTCCTCACAAATCTACAGTATTTTTAATGGGCTGTGTGTGTGTATGTGTGTATATATGTGGGCGGGTGTACTAATGTGATCTCCGAATAGTTTATTTCCTTGTTTAGTGTGCAAGTCACAATGTTGATATACCCCTTTTACAATTTTTTTAAAATCAGTCTCAACGTACGATAAAATATAATGTTTTGGTAAGAGTTATAATTAAAGCTGACCATGGACGCATTATTTGCTTAAAACTTTTCAATTTATTGACCATGGCACGGAAACGGATTTGTGAGCGCTAAGAAGACGTAAGAGACCTAAAACTAGTACGTGGCTATTTCACTTTCGTTTGCTCTTGAACACATGAAGTGATCTTTCATCCATATTTTGACCTATCTCAAGTGTCGTGTCGAAAAGCCCAAATACTCCCAGTAGCTATTTTAAAAAGTCATAGCATTTTAGTCGTTTTCTACGCGCCTTTCTAATGGATCAGTACGTGACTCTATGAACGTTGTCCTATGTTTATTGAACTTATTTATGTGAGCAAGTAAAACTGTTTACATATGTAACACATACAAGGCTGTATATTACTGCAACTATTTCAGTATGTTAGTATCTAATAAAAGACATACGATCTGTTCATTCAACTAGGATTTTAAAAATTCTAGACATCTTTTCGACTCTTGTGACTTTGATTTCATAAGGTTAAATTCAAATTTTAGTTCTCACAACTTTCTTCGTATATGAAGAAATAAGCTACCAAATTGTGCAAAATACGCCATTACTAAATTTTATTTGTATCTACTTATTTAAAACAAAACATACTAATGTCTAAATCATTACTGATTTATGTGACCGAGTATTTAGTATATATAGCTTATTCGTTGTATGTCGAATGTGTTGTTTTTAATGATCAGCTTAAATACATATGTAATTTATACTGGGAACTTTGCACATTTTACACGTATAAATATATGATAAATCATATATGATACATGCTTGTTTCCGTTAAATTTACGTTTCAAATAAGTCTTATATCATAAAACAATGTTTAAAATTTCAATCTAATATTAAGACTTTTTTAATTTTTTTAGGGTTTTAAGAAGTAAAAGCCTCAAGTGTTATTTTCCAGTGTTTATAAAGGATAAAAAGTTGACCAGACTTATATATATAAATGTTTTTAAAAAAGTGTAAACAAATGTCTTTATTTCATTTAAATTACACCTATTTCATTAATATATGTCAGAAATGACCAAGATGCTGACCGCAAAGCTTTGAAAGTAGTTTATAAGACTGAAATTAAATAATTTGCTTTCATTTAAATTTTATATTTGAAAACGTAAGTTTACTTGAAAATATAAAAACATTTTTAAGTACGATTATGAACTAGACCTCAGTGCTTAAGGCGGAAATGTGTTGACCAATCAAAACAGTTTTTTTAACTGATAAGAGTTTATAACATTTTCATAGTCCGCCGCGAACTCTATTTTACAGAACAAGATGCCATTAAAAATTGAAAATTTAACCCCACCTGATTGTAAAAAATCGAAAAAAAATTTCAGAATATTTTTAAAAATGTGTCAAAAATTGTTGATTTTGGTCGAAAATATATCGGATTTTGTCAAAAACTTCCGAAAATTTTGCCAAAAACGTCTCAAAAACGGTTTCGTTTTAACAAGAAAAAAATTTTGAACACAAAGTGGAGCCTAAAATAATTTCGATAAAATGTAAATTAATTATTTTTTGAAAAAGTTTATGTTGAGTCTTAATAAAATTTGGCATTAACCTTTTTCAATACATTTATAAACAATTCATCTAGTTAGTGAAACCAGAAAAATACAGATACATCGTCTTTATTTTAAACACAGACGACCACACAACAGCAGACATAGAAGTAAAACACCTATTGCTTGCGTAAAAACTAGTTCTTGGTAAACGCACATGGCCACTACGAGCGCTGCAATATAATCACAAATTCTGTCAATAAAATATGACGTTACTAACGATAATTTGCACAGAATAAAAAGTCCTTAACATGGACGTATAAGACATGGACTGCGCGTCTCTTTGTTCTCAGTGTGAAAACATAAAAAGTTATTTGTAAATAATGCGCAAGTTCATTTCATTATTTTGAAATTTAAATTCGTATGTTATTGAGATTGAATTTAAATATTTCGTCACTGTAATATTAATTTACCTAGCAATTTGTCGATTTTTTTTGTTAAAATAAGCGTCAAAAGTTAGGTAAAATATAAATAATATGAAAAAGTTCATCGCAACATATTTAATGTTAGTTTCCGTTACTACCGGACTTAATGGAAACTGAAATGGAAAATACGCACTTTTCATAAAAAACCTTTTATGTTTTCACATTGAGAACAAAGAAACACACAGTCCATGACTCATACGTCCATGGTCCTTAATTTAAAAAAAATCTACAGCACAGATATGGCACATTAAAATAATTATTATTTGTTCTGTGTTTTTCAAATACAGCACCTCTAGTAGTTTTGGTGCGGATAACAAGCTTTGTTCGTTGAGAACAATGATCATTTTACTTCTATATCTGCTGTTCTGTACAGACAACACATTTGGCTCAACTCCATTTTATAAAAAAATGTCACTAAAAATTTAAAATCGCTAAAACAGATAAAAAATTAGGGGCACTTTACAGGGAAATATTAATCACTGTTTCCGGGTAATTTAAAAATGGTAAAATTTACATTGTATTACAATTTCACTAAAAATTTTAGTTGGTCATAATGAATATAAGAGTATTGTCATTTCTGTTTCAAAATCGGGAAAAACCACACAAAATAAGATCAGCTAATTTGTGTTATTGTGGATTTAATAAAAATTTTTAAAATCTAAGTTAGTATAATTCTTATTGATACTTTTTTATGACATTTGAAACTAATATTAGGAAACAATAAAAGGATACTATAAAATGTTTAATTTTTATATATTCTAAGGTATTGCTGGAGCACAGCATATTAGCCATTCTTGTTTTTGCTCTGTGATTATGAATCTAGTCACGTAAGAGATGACGTCAAATTTTTTGAATTCAAAAAAATAACGGTCAGGCAATTAGTTTCCTGTGAAGCACCTATGAATGAGACTGGAATACCTCATATTTTTCATCTAAAAAATTATATATTTGTAGATACCATTAAGATATAAGTAAACTGAGGTTAAGTCCACATGGCAATAGAATTAATTTTTTTTTAGTGTTGTAAGCAAACTTTTACAACCCTATTTAAAATTTATTAACCACTTTTTGTTTCACCGAACGTCTCTTTATTCTATAAATATGTCATAAATACACAATAAAAGATTAAAATGAAACTGATTTCTAAATATCAATCAGTTTGTATTAAAAATGCCCTTTTTAGGGTGAAAAACATATGAGATTGTCAAAATTCTTTATAAGTGCTTTGTACAAATATTAAATACATGACTGTTATTTTTTTGAATTTAAAAGATATCGTCATCAATCATATGACAACATCACAACCACAGATCGAAAACTGGACTAGCTAGTATTCTATATTCGACCCAAAAATTATCTACTGTTATAAAAAACAAGAAAACCATATCACTGTAAATTTGTGTAATATTTAGATGTCACTAAACGATGTGAGTTCGTGTGCTCGCTTCGAGCGTCATTCTACGTTTAAAATTGCCTTAAATGAAGATGGCGTATTTATTTTTGTCTTTGATCTATCAGCTTTTTTTTTTGTTAACTTATGTTAAAAATTTTTTAGAAATATTTCGTTAAAATTTCATTTAAATTTATTATTAAATTTGTAAAAATTTCGTCAGAAAATGTATTGGAGTTTTATTTGAGTTTTTATTGCTGCACATGCGTGTAAAATTTCACTTTGAGTTATTAAATAATTTTGAAAATATTCTTTGCGAAGTTTTATTTTTTTTAATATCAAATTGTCAAAAAAATTATTTACGTACCGTTGATAGCTTCTCGATTTCTTTGTCTGAAGCACCTAAAGATGCGAGACCTATCTCTTGCGAAAACTGGGCGAAACTGGGATCAGCCAACAGCGGCATATGCCCCAAGAGTTCATGAATACAGTCTCTGAAATTATGGAAACATATTTTAATTAAAAAAAACAAGATATATATTAAAAGTATTTTATATATTTATAAGTTTAATAATATTGATTACAACGCCACATAATGTATGAAAAGCTTTCCTTTATAGATTTGCTAGAGCATAATTTTTGTAACATAACAAAACAAATTTCAATGTACAAATTTGGTCAGATAAAAAGGTTAAGAAACTAAAAAGTAATGCTAAAGTAATGTTCAAATCAATAAAGCTTATGGAAACTTTTTATAGATCTTTAGACTTTACTTTAAACTTATAGTTTTTAATAGAAACAAACGTTAGTTTAGTATGAAAGCTTATATGTTTTGGTAGTGTTCACTTTCAATCCCTGTAATTCAACATTTAATAAGTAAGGTGGCTAATGTCATGTATTTGTTAATATGTGAATATGGAATATTGAACGAAGACACATTGAGTAAAATTGATAACGGACCTCCCTGAACCCCTTTTGTAAATTCAGTTTAATAAGCTTCAAGTAATTTACTTAAATGCAAATACTTTAGTTCCAGATTTTCTCTAAATCGATCTTCGATCACTTACCTAAAAAAATTCAGGCTGAGTGAAAATGGATGAAAATTTTAAGTTCTGCTCTGTGACAAAACTTTTTTATTCTGTATTATAGAAAAAGACAGACTATATTTTGACTATTGCAGAGCAACTTGTGAGATTTTAGCATCAATTTTTTAATTTTCGAAAGCCTCAAAACAGACTAGACAATCTCAACTCATCTTATTCAAGGTTTTCGACGACATATTATTGTGCTCAATTTCGCAAAACATGTGACGCACAGAATATTGTTTTTAAAATGAGTTTTGTCGAAACTCTTAATTTTATTTTTAAGTTAAGCTCTTTGAATTAAATACCTAAAAATATGATCTCTATTGTACCGAAGTGGGCGTTTAAATAGTTCAATAAAGGGATGAAGAGATTAAATAATAAATAATTAAAAATCATTTATAAATAAGTTTAAAAAGGATGTCCGAAAAATATTTTTCCCGTAAAAGGGCGTTGTAAATTTTTTTCCTTTAAAATAGGCGTTAACTTAAAATATTTTTAAGTTCTATATTTTAAACTAATATAAAATAATAACTTACGGCTCAGGCGTATGGAACGGGGTCTTTACGTGACGCACGTACTGGGTACTTTGAAAGATTCTAAACGCAAGCGAAGCGAGAAAATCGCGTGCGGTCAACAGGCCGGCAGCCGGCCGTAGTGTAAAACCGGTCTGCTTCTTTAGGAAATTCGACATTTCTACCAATTGTGGTATACGATCGGCCACAAAAATACCCTCATCCTGTAACATTTTGAATACTCGTTTGTACTCAGCGCATGCGTACTTCGGCATCAGCTCCAGCACCGTGTTGAAAACCGACGTCCATGTCTTTGTCTCCGACTCCACATATTCTATTCTAGGTATCGGATCTCCACTAAAAATTAAAAATAAACAATTAATCCCAATTTGGTAACAATTTAAAATTTTAAATTTTTAAAACCTAAACATTGACATACGATACTAATAGACCTTTTTTGCCGAGCAACCTGGTTACGTTTTTGGTTAATACGAGTTACAATTCAGGCTGCAACCAATGTTCGCCAAAATGTGGCTACGACCAAATTTAGTTTCCACGTTTTTTCAAGTATTTGAATTTTAGAAACACAGAGCGAGGAAGTCTGTGTTTGGCTCACTTTTTAAAAATTTTTTGAAATTATTATTTTAAGCTTATTTTAGGTTATTTTTCTGCAGTTAAAGTAGAACAAAGTACAACGTATGAGCACTTAGTCACTCACGTTAAATATGTTTAAAAACCGTTACAAACGTTTTTAGCTCTTCATAACACAGTTAAAAATAGTGGTTACGAATGGTTATAGCCAAGTTCACCAAAATGCAAAAAGTCCCAACCAAAGATAACCAGGTTTCTCGCCAAAAAAGGTCTAATCACAGACCTGTTATATCAGATTTATTTGTTTAGTTAGAAACATTTTCCATTTCATATGACTGCTTAAGCTTTTGTCGTGTGAGATTTCAATTTTAATTTTTTTCCAGAGCCAAAGTCCAAAAAGTTATTTTATAATAAAGTGAAAAAAAGAATATATATGTACTTTATGAAAAACATTCCAAAAAACAATGAATTGAGTTTTTTTTTTCAAAAAACTTTTTAAAAAATTTAAAAAAATAGCGAATTAGATAATAAATTGTGACATCAGTAACGCACAGAACAAATATAAAGTTTGAAGTTGGATTAGTGTAGATTGACTAATAGCGGTTATTTTGAATTCAATATCGCAGATGTTAGCCAACTTTTTAAGAGTCTATTGCACCTAGTTGCTCTTGCTTCCTATGTGTAATTCCTGTGATACAACACATAATATGTAGATTGTACAAAGATAGACTTTTCAGTTATTTAACTGCTTAATGTGAAATAACAAACTGGATATTTAATAAAGGCTTTTTTCCTAGAAAGGACTGGCAAAAATCGTCATTCGATAAAAATTAGAAAAAAGTTTTTGATTGAAAATTAAATATACTGATTAAATTATATAAATATCTACCTCATCAGTAAATTAATAAATAGAGAAATAATCATATGTTTCCACAAAATGTCAATATTAGGAAACAGCTTCAGAGTCAAAGTTATAAGAAGAAGGCATAAAAATATATAATTAACGAATTAGTATTAATAGAAAAAATAATAATCGAATAATTACATGAACTTTCTTAAATCTTGTATAAAAACTTATATTTCATAAACTGAGTCAGAAAAATTAAATTAAGCTTGAAAATATTCAAAAGTTCAGAAAATTATAAAGTATAAACTCCCATAATAATTGTGACTGAAACAAAAGTTTTGTCTGTGAGCAGGACATTTTTTTGTATCGAACATTATTCGCTCTGTGATGGGTAGTATTTTATCTGTGAATTGTGAAAAATCTCAATATTAAATTGGGAAAAACTAGTGGTAAATTACAGGAAAAGCAAAAGTGGTTAGCAGATAGTGAACGCGTGTACAAAAAAGGACACTTTGCCATCAACAGCAAATTCATATTCCACCAGTCAGTCTGCAATAGTCCAGCCAAATAACAGTATTTCAAAATAAATTTAAAAACTTTCTTAATAAAGTTTTTGTTTAAAAAAGTATATAAATGAAATCAAACGCCTTTAGAGCATGTGTATAAAGAATTCTAAAAACGGTTGGCTGTTATTAGGAATGCGCAAACGGTTTCAAGCACTCATGTCGATCAAAAAACGTTTCCTATATAATAACCGTCCTGGTATAACAGGTACATAACTAAGATATCACTGGTCTATTTTTAGACTATATTATAAAACCTAGAAAGTAATAGTTGAGGCTTTGATTTTATTCAAAGCAAAGCTTGTTAAACTAATCAACTAAATTACCAGACCAACTCTAAGACTCCCACAAAAAACCTATTTAAATACTAACTAACGGCTTCAAAAAGTGAGTACTGTATTATTCTACTAAGGTGCATTGTAATGAAAATGAATGGTAGAGCGTTCACACACTCGTTTATTTTGAAGAACATAAGTATGTGAATGTCAAGAACAAGTATTCGAATTGTAAACAAAATCTTGTAAAGCTGATTGTAAAGTTTAACAAACTGTGTAAGTATACATGCCGAATTTAAGGTAAGCTGGTTCCGAAATTAACAACAATAAATTTAAATAATTTAAATTAACCAAAAAGAAGTCTTTCACATCGCTAAAAAATTTTCACTAAATCAGTGGAATTATTAAATTGTAAAATCCAACAAATATGAAAATTTAAACATTTAGAAATTTTTTGAAATTTAGAAATCTTTTTAGTAATACTTATTGCAAACAGAATGTATTTAGTTTAGATCATTGTTTAATTCGTAGTACTTCATTTTGATGTATTCAAATACCCATACTCAATGGAGGTCTTATGTAAGATCCAGCGCACTGAACATGCTGAGGTTTTTAGAAAAATATCCTACTTAAAATAATGTGTTCTACAAAATTTTAAACTAAGAGTTTAAAAAAATCACGATTGGCAATACTGTTTGCCTTGTTCTCTAACATATAAATAGGCGTTAACTTTTTTAGTTCGATAGTATAATATTAAAGGGAATAGTCAGTAACTAAATTATGGTCGAAGGTGTCTCAAAATTAAACCACAAAATCCGAAATGAAAAAACTACATAAAAACAAATTAAAAAACATTTTATTGAACAATAAATAAATGTTAATAACAACTTGAAAACAGGTTATACATATCATTATTTAGTGACATCCGTGGACGCAAGTTTTGCCAATATTTATTTACAAAAGGAATTACATAAAATTTGGTGGTCAAGTAACATATCAGCATTCACTTATATTTGTGTCTAATTAAGATGTTTAAGCTTCTAATATTTCAAAGATCATTATCTATTTTAATTCATATAATAATAAAAATGGATCACAATCAAATCAGGTGTCTAATAATTTATAAAGTGTTTTAAATTAATTTTAATTTTTTAAGGACCTTCTGAAAGACACTAGGTACTCTTGAAAGTCTATAGAGACCATTTTCTAAACTATTACTTTAGTATACAAAGTATATTAACTATAATTTGACTATAGAGTTAATTTTTAAACTCGTAATTGATAAAGTGACTTAGTATAACTAGATGTTAAGTGCCTCAAGATGATCTCTAGTATGATAGTAAACTTAAAAAGAACTTACTATTTGTAATTGAAGGCAATCTCGGCAATCATTTTTCGTCTAGCTCGGTACTCCTTGTCTGCAAAGCCTGGGTGATTCATATCCAAATCCGGTTCATATTTGGTCATTAGATGGTTACAGTTGTCCAAATCACTAGCATGTCTAGGAAACCAGGGGTTTTTCACGTTAATGTTGTCCTCGGCCAACAAGTTAACATCGGTTAATGTGAGCGATTGACGCATAGCTTTGATCAGTTGCAACAAATTGGCCCTGGTCATTTCGACTTTGACCAAAACGTCGAATTGCTTTTTTGCTTTCTTCGAAGGTCTGGTCTCTAAATGGACCACGTCGCCTTCAAGCTTCTCGATCGATTTCAGAATTCGAGACAGCGAACTCATGCCTTCCTTCAGGCGCAAAATTAACGCTGCTTTTTGAACAAAGTTTGCGCCTTCGGCACTGTCATTGATAGCGTTTGATAGAATCACTTCTTCTTCCGTTAAACCTGCATCTGAACGTTCGGAAATTGCTTATTAACATTCTGCGTATTCAATTCTATATCATTCAGAATACCTTTGAAGCTTTTAATAAGCAGCCCTGTGTTACAAAATTAAATGTTCTATACATAATGTTTAAAGAGTAGCCTGTCTGAAACACGGGTAACTAAGCTTTCAATAAATGATCAAGGGTTTTAAAATTTTTTAAGAAATAAATAGCTTTTTTTGATATGTCAAAGTCTATTCGTGAAAACTTGATACAATCATATAACTCAAACAGTTCTAAAAGTTATTTAAGTTCTAATTCATTAAATTTTGGAAATAATTCTCGAATAACTAATGTGATTTCCTATACATATATAACAAAATTTCCTTATAAAATTACACCCATTTAGTGTTGAGTAGTCTCAAAGTTAAAAAGTCTTATTGCTTAAGATCAACTACAGACTTAAATAGATATAGTTTTTTAATTTTATATACATCTTTCTGTGTTATTTAGTCTATGTTGTCTACATATAGACTTAGTAAGGTTTAGAAAACCAAGTGATTATTTTTGGACCTTAGTGCTCAGAGCTATCCAGGTTCAAGTTTTGGTGGTGTTGACAACCATAGCTACTTTTTTTATTAAATACAATAGTAATGATGAAGATAGGATAGATTTCCTTTTAGTTCAATTTTGATAAGCTGATATTCCGGCAGTTTAAGGTTAACTAAAGGTTTGGTTCTTTTTACATATTGCAAGGTTAACATTTTAATCTATGGTTATTTGACATCACTGCCAGTATTCAATTAATAGGCTCTATCAGCGATCTCTATTGATTACATTAAACCTTAGTCTCTTTTACGGAAAGATCAAACTAAAGGGTTACAGATAGCCCTTGAAGTTTTTAAAAAATCAAACTTCTAAACTAGAATTTTAAAACTATTATTAAATACAATACGTTCTACTCTAAGAAATTTTATAGCTTGTAAAACATGCAAAACACTATACCTGTTGTCTCCTTGCTGTCATCATTGACATGATTTTTGTTAACTTCATAACCATTTTGGCCGAATTCGACATCATCATCATAATCATAAGAATCTAAAAAAGGCATGCGTAAACAACGAAGACATGCACTAATTTGTCAATTGTCCAGTAATTTTTTTATACATACCGTTAGCACGTTGACGAGCCTCTTCCAGTACGCTTTGTTTATTCTGACTAACGACTAGAGTCTCGAACTTAGCATCGTCCACTAAGGATCGTCTTCTGGACGGATATCCGTTCTGTAGCAACAGAAAAACCGTAATCGTGTAAAAATTTAATATTCATTAACATATTTGAATCGAATAATAAATACTTAGTTAAATAAATGGTGGATAATTTTGTTCTTCGAGTGAAGAAAGTATAGTGGTTTTGTAAATTTTGACAAATAGCAAGCTTTGTTTATTTTTTATAAACGTTTTAAAACATCTAAAAATCCTGGAAAATAACTGTTCTGGGGCACAAAGATCTGAAATGGGTTATTGCCAAGGAAATTACGTATTATCATAAGGACTGATTCTTGAAGCATGTTATCTTTAAGTTTTCAATTTTTACATTCTCCATAAAATGGAAACTATATGTTTAAAAAATGTCATAAAAATCTTATTGAACTTTTTTCATCTTGAAAAATAATTATTTTATTCGATAATTCAAATGAGCACAAAATGAGTTCTACTTTTAGCTGCAGAACAAAATTTAATAAAATAATTTAAAATTTTTATTTTTGTGAGAAAATCTTAATTGTTTTTAATCGCTTAATGACGTTAAAATTTAAATTCGAAGACTAGTGACGTCATCAGTTACGTCAATAGTAACG
>AGDA01084527.1:0-11911 GCA_000281935.1 Mengenilla moldrzyki | reverse complement strand
TGTTAAAAAGATCATCAAATTAAATTTTAACGCTTCGTTTTTAAATATTTATTCTTTTGTATAAAAATTAATTGTTCCTTAAAGTTTAATCATTAAGTTTTTTTTTAATTCTAAAAATCAGATTTTTTAAACCTAATGTCATTATTTTATTCAGTCCAATAATTTTAGGAATTTAAAATTGTTAAAACTCAGCATCAATTTAAAGCAAAAAAAATTTATTTACATTTTAACCAAAAAATTACTAATAACTTATAAAAAGTCAATAAAAATTTACAAAATCTTCTTTGGTTTTCACCTTTTCTTTAAAAAAAACGATCAACATTTTAATTACATTATATATTAAATTAACGGTATAAACATCCTTCTCTGCTTTCCTTCTAGAAACGAACATAGTTATTAATTTACGACTAGACAAGACAAAAATGTCCTTTGTTATATACAGTTTAACATAATTGTATACTTTTTAAAAACTAATAAACATATCAAAAATATCAAAATCAATATTGGATTTTTATACAAATCGTGGAAACGTTAAATTTTAAGTGCCTAGATCAATGCTTATCAAACTTTTTTGATCACGGTGTGGTACTAGATTTAGAATTTTTTTCATTTCCCATCTTATAGAAAAATTATTTATTTGCGAAAATCAAAATATATATTTTTAATAAAAATTAAGCTATTTATTAATTGTATTCATATACAAAAATTGCAAAATGATTATATAAGTAATACGGATTAAAAATTACATCCGTTAAAAATGTTGGTAAATGAATTTAACTTTGATTTCGTATTTATTTTTCGCCACTGGAAAAATTTTTTACAGTTTGCTGCTGAGACACCACATATATTTTATTAATTTTACACTTTACTCATTCTTTATGTCAGCTATAGTAATATCTAACTCAAAAACAGCTAAGAAATATTTTAAAAGCTTTTCCTGTTTAAATTATAATAATATTACCGCCAAAGAAAATAAATATGTTCCATTTTCTACAAGTACAATAAGCTACTACGTTGTATTATTAAGGTGCTAATTCTGTCTAGAAAGTATGACATAAATAATAATAATATTTAACATTTTTTTAGGGGAAAAAATATTGTTTCCCTTAAATTAAACAGTCAATTTTGTGAGTGTAAAATTTTATAAACGAAATCAACAAAACGTTCTTCCGTATATTTTATATGTTCTTTTTGTATAGGTAACCAGAAATCATGAATAACGTTTTCCACTTATTAAGTATAAAAATCCAAGCTTCAAGCACATAGTTTAACAAAAAGAAAAAACATTGCAGTCATTCGCGCAGTTAAACTTGTCCATACATTTCCAAATGGACACGACCATTATTGTTTCGACGTTGCGCAACTTTTATTGGATACGAATCTGCAACATTGATATGTCATACGTGATTCAAGGGCTGTTTCATGACCAAGTTATGATGATGATGATGGATATGATGCTGACTCGCTGACGCCAAACTGCTGCTACCAGTTGGCAACAAAGGCGCACCACTACCTTGTGTTGCGCCACCCAAACTTGAAAACTGTCCCATGTTTTTTGTGCCAATGATACCAGGACCAAGCATAGGTTTATTATTAGTCCGGTCCAAGCCGCGTGTCGTTCTCGATCCGCACAATCTATACCACAATTTTTTCCATGACCCTAGCGTTTTTCCCGACCAGATCCAGACTCCAGTGGTAATTCCAACCGCTAACGCCATAAAGTACTTTAAAATAACCACAGAATATAACGACTGAATTTCGAACCGCGGTTCTATACTTTGCGTATCATCGTTACAGGAACATGCTAATGACTGAATCCAGTCGTCTGAAATTGAACTTTCATACAGGTAACAAACGATAACCGAAGACGCTGGCACCGTATACAAAAAACTAAAGATACCGATTCGAATCATTAGCTTCTTCAATTTGTCCGTTTTGAAATGTGGTCCCGCTTGCTTCTTAATCGCCGAACGAATTTGAAATAGCGATACAAATCCGGCCATTAGGAAGAAGCTTCCAACTAACAAATAAACTATTAGCGGGAGAAGAACGAATACATTCAAGTTCTTAGTTGATAAATTTCCAACAAAACAAATGCCGGATACAGGATCACCGTCTATGGCTCTGGAAACAACTACAGCAATCGTTTGCAGAGCGGGAACGAACCAAGCGAACAAATGAAAGTAATGTGAGTAGTTGGCAATCGCTTCACTAACCCACTTCAAACCGGCGGCCAGGAACCAAGTAAAGGATAAAATGACCCACCAAATCGACGAGGCCATTCCGAAGAAATAGATCAGAATAAATACAACGGTGCAGGCGTTTGGTCCAATGGCTGTGAATGAGAATCGAACTGTATCCGCGTCACAAGCGACAGGTTCATGTCCTAGAAAGACTCGAATCAAGTATCCGACTGATACAAGAAAGTAACAAGCGGACATGAAGATAATAGGCCGTTCGGGATACTTGAACCGATCAGTATCGATCAGGAACGTAGTAAGGGTCAAAAGTGTGGATGCAGCACATATACCAGACCAGATGGCAATCCAGACATTTGCAAACTCTTTCTCGTCACGGCTAAATAGAACTCCGTGGCAAGGATATGCGCAGTTTGCGATGTTTCCGAGCTCGCTTCGATTGTACAAAACCGAATCGGGCCCCAGAGGTATCAGCGGACTCGAACACCGACACTGGCATTCTTTTGTCCTTTCCTCTGGGGACACACGGCAGTTTTTTGAATTTTTGCCATTCTTGCAGCGACCCGTTTTCTTGTTGATCCGCGTACCGGATCCCAAACCACTTCTAGAGTCTGTATCGTGCTTGCGATCGTCATCCATACACAACATGGCTTTATGACTTTTAACTGGTAGCCGATCGCAATTCATACGCTCCGGCCAATCGAACCCATATTGTTTCATAATCGGTTCGCAACCGGATCGTGCTCGCTCACACATACTGCGGCACGGTGGCAATGGATTCGGGTACTCTGGTAAACAGATAGGTACATACATAGAGCATAAGAAGAAGCGCAACAGTGGCGAACAATCGATCTCAACGAGTGGCCAAAATTGGTGCACTTGAAGACCAGCTTCTTCCTGGGTCTCTTGATCAAATTCGTTTGGCATACGTGTCATGTTGTAACCAATGCCTCGACACATTGGTATCGTAATCTCTTCACAACGAGTGCCAGACACATCTTCGAAGTTTGACGGATAGTATTCGATTCCGGCTGCTACAAAAATGGCTTTCAGTGCAACAGTTGCGACGATCATATATATTTTTAAAAGTGGCCATTGTACACTTAAAGCTACCATATTTGACCGTTTCAATTTGCAACGAATATATTCGTGAGTTGCTTATTTCTGCACTAAGTTAGCGTCTTTCACTCAGTCGCTTTTTGGTTCTTAATAACAATTAACAGGTTTTTGTTTGCTGAATTCCGACTCATCCATCATCGAAAACTGGACAATGACAATGACTTTACATAAATCTGTAAAAATAAAATGATTAATTGTGTGACCTAAGCCTAAAAAAAATTGTGCCGCTTTGGCGGTCTACTAAAAAATTTGCATAAAACGTGAGTTCGATCCTTCTTTTAATTTTCATCATCATTTTCTTTAAAGGTAAATGCCGATATTTCATAATTTTAAATCTAATATTTTAAAAAAGTACAATGTACAATTTTATTGAACTCTTCTGATAAAATAAAACATTTGAACTAATAGCTTAAAATGAGCTGATAAATATAAGCTTATCTATCTGTACAGTCTTTTAGTTCTTACAATTATCAAAAATGGAATGAAAATAAAATGTTCTAAAAGATGACGTTAATTCTTATCATTTATTCAAGTTTCATTATTTGTTTCGATTTTATTCTTGAATTACTTGACATCACAGTTTAACCAGATCAGCAATGGGATAAACTAAACTAAATTTCCCAAAATTTTCGGTTGTTAGTTATACGATTTAAAACAACAGTCTTTTTTATAAGGCAGCATATAAAGTTTTTAATCATAAGGAAATATAAACAAAGATGAAACGATATAATAAACGCGAATTTAATGTGATATTAATATTTAGAATGAAAATAGATAACAGCGACAATTAGCGGCTATGTAAATGATATGTAATTTTACATGGTGTGTTGCCGATATGGATAACCTGTGTTTGACATAAAATTAGTCGCCATAAACGCATCATATAAAAGATCTTATAGCGGAATATTGTATATAAAAAAGTTATATTGATAAAATTGTTTTTGACAAAAATCGTTTCAGAAATCTTTAAAAAAACAGTTTAAACGCGATTTTAAGATTAAACTAGTTATACGGGTGTACCAAAACAAAATTTTTGTGTAAATATGTAAGATATTCCCACGATTCCCACATAAAATACATAAAATTTAAAAAATCAGCACCAATTATTGAACATAAATAAATAAATTTCGCAGATTTTATATTGGCAGAAAAGTTTACTTAAATCACTTAATATACTTTGCAGCGTTTGTGTGCTCCAGTTTACAAAGTTTCTAAAAATTAATTATTTTTTTTAGAAATTATTAAATTTTATTGGTTTATTTTATTGTTTGGAATAAAGTGGTGTGAGCCATGTGGTGTGATTCCTTGATACATTCTATTGAAACAAAATCAGCATTTGCAAGAAATGTGTGTAATTATAAATCTTTGATCAAAAATATTTAAACTCCAAATTAAATATATATATATATATAGGTATTTCTATACATATATTGTTAATTACTTATTGTTTTAATCTGTTGAAAATATTTTATTTTAAACCAAATTTTAATCGTGAAAAATTAACACATTATTAAATCATTATTTTTTGTAATGTTATTACTTTTTAAGTAATTAACAAAAATGAAAAATCTAATTTTCTTTATACACATCTTTCAATTTTTTTTATGATGACATGAACTTATTGCCATAATTCTAAAATAACATTAAACATTACATAACAGTAAGTTGAAATACGTTAAGAGTAATTCAAACAGTATAATTCTGTATAAAACTTATTCAAAAATATAAATTTTCGCTGCTAAGGACAAATAAAAGTTTTTAATATAAATATTATTTTTCGTAGTAGAAGTTTATAAATTTAGTAAAAATAAATTAATTCGGAATACGATATATTTAATAATAACAATCAATATTTTTTTAGTCATTCATTGGTATACTAAACTTTTTTTATAGTAATTCATTGAAACATATAGTATATCAGATAAAAATCTCAAAACGTTTTCAAGTATCAGTTTTCACGATACCTACTACTATTATCAATCTAATGAAATCATTGTTTTAATCAGTTTATAAATTAAATTGCTTTTCATACATGTGGAATTGTTTAAAAAGTTATATAAATAAACATGGTCTTTTATTACGTTTGTTCATTGAAAAAAAAAGAAAAAAAAACTAAAAAATTTATAAAGCATTGGACTTTGTAAAAAGTCATTACAAACTGTACATTCATTGATTTTAAATCGTTAAAGATCGAGAAAAGCTTTTTTTAAACATTTTTACTACAGTATAAAATTAAATATCAATTATAATTATAAAATGAAAGTTTTTTTTAATTTTAGTTTAATATTTATTTCTTATTTAAAAAATATCCTGAATATAAATTCAATTTAATACATATTAAAGAGCATTCAACAAATTTCTAATATTGAATTTTTATTTCAATGAAACAACCGTGTTATCTATAGATGGTAATTTTATCTCATAAAATTTTCAAAATCGATTAAGAATGTACTAATAAAATTTATCTTAAAAACTACTTTTGATAACAAATTTCTTATAATAGTACAAAACTGCAGTTCAAAATTATATTTTTTAATTTAAAAAAAAAATTAAATCTTACCTTTTAAAAAAATATTGGAATTCTTATAAACTAATTTTAAAAAAATCGAACACACTTTTTTGAAAAACAAGAAAAACGTCTTAACGATACCTAGTATCTTTGAGGAATAATCAACGAGGCTGAAACCACCCTTGTTTTTATCAACGTTGCTGCTGAAGTGGGCTTTGAAAATTTGCACTTTGCTTGGCGTCAACTAAATATGTATATGTATCCGTATATATATACGTGAACCCCTTACTCTCCTTGATCGAATCGTGAGCAGAGTTCGGCGCCGAAAAAAGTTTTCGCTAAAAAAGAACGGAAAAAATAAATAAAATTGGGAAAATGAACGTGTTCATTAAAGACTTCATTGAAAATCATGCGAATTTCCCCTTTATACACATCACAACTTTGATTTTTGCAAAGTTTTAGGGCTTTATGTGCTTGACAGATAACAATTATTGCAAGAGCGTTAAACATAAAGCGTTTACATAAGGGTGATTTTCGCACGAAACCTTAACAATTCCACACTTATTCACATATTACTTTAAAATTTAATTTCGTAGATGAATAGAGACCAAATTACAATCGAAATTTCAAGAGTCTCCTAATGAAATCCCAAGATAACTGTATGACATCTCAATTATTTCGCGTATTTTTGTAAGTTCTTTTAAATTATATTCTACCAAAAAAGATAAAATCTAATTCTAATTGTAACGATTTCAAGGCGCCAGTAATTATTGTCCTCGTTTTAGTATAATAAAATATTAATTAACGACTTAATAAGCTTATAATTAAAATTCCAAACGAATTAAGCTCGAAATTCGTTACATTTGACTTCAGTTAAACTGTTTACAATTATTTAAGCCATTCATTATACTGAAAACTGTACAATTATATGGTTGTTAAGTTAACAATTTGTAAAACGTTTCATGCTCGTTTAAATAAATGTAAACACAGTTTCTATTTTCTTTGAAAAAAAAGTTCGAAAATCGTAGTTTCAAAATTCAAGTCTTAGCATTTTTAACACTAGTACACTGAATAGTAATTACTGTCGATTTAAATTTTATTCGTTATGTTTTTATAGAATTTAGTTTGAATTAACGCAACAAATAAAATTTTTTCGAAAATCCTTTATGAATTTTGAAAATGATTCTCTCTCATACTTATTTTAATTTCACACACAAGAGTTAAACTCTTTAAAATATAAGAATCAAAAATGCATTTCTTACAATGTTAATGTTCGGGTATAATAATATAATAACCATATGTTGACCGTTGAAATTAAAACATTGTTATAATACAAATTACTTTCATAAAAATTTGTAATAATTAATATTTATTTAAGTTTTATATTTTATTAGTTTTTAATTTGAAAAGAATAAAAAAATTCTTTTGAAAAAAATACACGCAAATTTTCATTTAACGAAATAAGCATTGAAAATTTAATAATTATAATTTATAAAAAAGACTAGAATACAGAATTATAACAAAAAAAACGTAAATTAACTGACCAATAAAAATTAATAGGCGTAACGAACAAACCCAAATTTATAGCAAATAAAGGCATATGATAAAGTCGTTAGATTGTTCTAGATTCTCTAAATACTATAAGAATATTTATTTCGAAAAATTTGCTAAATTTAAATTTATAGAAGTCATGGCGTCAAAACGTCTATTTTTTTACTTTTTTAATTATTTTTTTAATACTCAAACACCATTTAATTCCCTTTATGATTTCTTTAATAAAAATTACAATTCAAAAATCAACTTGTCTAAATTTTTACTAAATTAGTCTTGAAATTCCTATTCTTACAAAGTAGGCATAGCAGTTTAAAAGCAAACATTTATATTTATTTAGCATTCATTTAGGAATAAATACTCTTAGGGTACTCATACTAACGTCTAAAATTAATTTTAATTAAATTATTAATAACAGTAAAAATTCGAACATTTGATCTAATTTTTATTATTCCTTTTAATTTTTGCTTTATCTTGATCTTTTAATACTAATAGACTTTTATAGATATTCTTACATATATTTTTTAATCTTCATAAATTTTTACTGAAAAAAATCATTAAGAAAAAAAATCATTGAGTGAAATGATTGCAATAATACAGACGAAAAATCAAATAAAAATTAAGCGTCAAAAAGTATTTTATTTTAAAAAAGTATATTAGGGAAACTCATAAAGCATTTTGCAACTGAAATAAAACTAAACTTAATCTTAATTTGTCTAAAAAATATCCTTTTTGTGTAATAGCTATAGGAATTGCAAGACAAATTTGAATTCAATTAAGTTGTGTGAAAAATACATTTTTCAGAATTTTTTTAGACTTTTTGATAACAAATAGATGAAATTGAGACATTTTTTAGCTAACAAAGAGTCGTGCAATAATAATAACTATTCAAAATTACAATTTAGATACTTTTAGCAATATTACTTTGAACACATGACTAAAAACTGTAATTAAGATTAATTTTAGATAGTTTTTGAAAAAATTTTCCAGAAACATCTCCAATTTTAATATTTATAAAAACATTATTTCATATAGCCTATAGTTTTATCATAATTTTCATTACATATTATATAATAATATTAAATCATTATTAGATTTGAATTTTCTAAATTGCGTAACTGATTTTGAACTTAAATGAATTTTAATTAATAGTAAATTACTATAATTTTTTTTAACTGTAGACTAATTACAAGTATGTAAATTTAGTGTTATTTATTAGTAGTGTTTAAAATTAATTAAGTTCATTTAAAAACAACACCATGAAACACAGCTGAAACACAATTTCTAAACCTTGAGTCTTCTTTTATATTTTATATAACTTATTTTATAAGTTTTTTTCCTTTAAAATGCAAAAAAATGGTAATTTAAGTTCAATATTAATCACGGCCACAAAGTAGAAATTTAACACCTATTCTGAGAAACAGGACGGAAATATTAAATTTTAATGTTTGATATAACTTTTTTAAAAAAAAGAAATTAGTTTTTGCACGTACAAAATTAATTACAATTACAGTAATAAATTAGTTTCTTCTAGTCATAAAGAAAAATCTGTCGTTGACAGAAAAATGACATCGCTTTCCGTGAAATTGTTTCAAAAACAAAAAGCCTTTGAAAATTTAAAAAGTTACAATTTCAATCTGGTTTGTTTCAAAATGTTCCTTATGTGCATGTCTATTGCAACGGAAAATGCATTTCAACTTCTGTTTAATTTGATTCCTTTTTTACTTATAATTAAACGGATTCTTTTTCAATTTTTTTCCATTTTAATTAAAAATAGACCAGAAAAATTACTCGAATGAAAAGTAAAAATAAACATTTCTAACTTATATTCGAATTGCAGATGGCTTTCTTTAGAGGGATGCTCTCTTATTTCAGTCATCGATCACACAAGTTCAAGGAATTTATTCTCCAAAATTTATCTCTAAATGTTTTCTAACAGTATGAAAACCCGGGCCGGAAAGTAAATTATCATCACGAGTGTCCAAATGTTTCGAATCAATAAACGAACTCATTATGCTTTCTACAAGTCACTTATTATTCAGCTCTCGACACGTTTTTCTTCGAAAAATTAATATTTTCCTTTTAAAATTATTTCTGTATTCGAAAATATGTCATAAGTACCTTTTTTGTCATTCGAAACAGAAATAATCGAAAAGACATGTTATCAAGATTACTTCTTTAAAAAAACAAGAGTTAAAATTCAGACCTATCTCTCCAAGTCCCATTTCTGAACGAATAAAATAAATAATGACTTTTGAAAATAACTTTATTTCTCCTAAAAGTGGCCAGCACAAAGCCTCTTTTTTCCTAATTGAAATTCGTTCAATGTAGTCGAAATTTTATTTAACAATTTCTTCGTGTCTCGACCATTTTAAAAAGTAGATGTTATTCACGTTTTGGCAACGAATCCTCATAAATTTCGGAAACCTTATCAGCTTTTGATAAGCGGATGAAGCAGGATTAGAACAATCGAACTTTTTCAAAATCACAACTAATAGAAATTCATCTATTTCGTAGATTAGATAGTGCTTCAATTAATTAGTCATCAAGAAAATTAATTTTCCCCAAACAATAGTAATAAACTGTTTAATAGTGCAATTTTAATAAACTTTCTTCATATAATAAAATATATATTATCAATTTTAAATTAGGAAAATTCTTTCTAAAATAGATTGCGCTGAACTTTACAAAACCTCTTTTGTGGTTTGTAGGGAGCATAGAAGTTAATAAAGAAAAACATATTGAAAGAGCAACTTATAGATGATAAAATTAAACTTTGGAAAATTTCCTTGAACAGTGTTAAAATTTTATATTAAATAGTGGCTCACAGATGCCAAAATGAAAATAAACTTTTCAAACTTTTCTAGCTTTTCTAACTTTTTTCATAAAAAGTAAATACAATTTCTCAAAGTTTTAAAAAAATCATGGGAAAATCTCTAATTATTATGATTTTAAACTTCTCATAGAGCATTTTGTATTTAATAAAACTAAATTTGATCTTAATCGCCTAAAAGATATTTTTTTACGTTTCAATTATAGGAACTTTGAAACTAATTTAGAAATGATTTAAACATGTAAAAAAATGTATTTTTTTTTTATATAACTTTTTAATTTTTAGTTATAAAATAGATAAAATTTAAATTGCTTTTATCTAACATGAAGTCATGAAATAGTTGTAACTCTCCAACTTAAGTTTTAGATACATTTTAGGTACCTAATATGAGTTTATGACTAAAAGACATGATACAAATGAATTTTAGATATTGGTTTTAAAAAAATGCTTTATGCGCTGTCCAATTAAATTAATTATAAAAAAAATTTTGAAATAGGACAATTTCGCGTCTATGAGTCTGTATTATTTTTGAGGTCTCATCTAAGGTTTTTTTTTGCAATAACAAAATGTAAATTTATGTTATATTAACATTTCACTTAAAAAGCCCATAATATTTGAGCAATTATTCAAAAAAGAGTAAACTATTTAACACAGCGTTGTTAGCCTTTTAATTTTAGTTTATATATACCACAATTTATCAATTACAATAAAGAAAAAAACTTTTCCATAAATTATTTAAGCATTATTCAAAACTGTGGAAAAATATGTAAAGATAATTTTTAATTGAAAAATTTTTGTAGAAAAATTTTATTTAAGCCTAACATTAACGTATTAATTATTTGTAAATGACTAATTATTTCTCATGAAACTTCGTATTGAATAAAATATTGATAAAAATATCAATAAGAAAAAACATTTAGACTATAACTTTTAACTTTTAAAACTATCCAGTTAAAAAATTCGAATTATCTAGTGACTATAGTATAAAGTGATATAGGTTGTAGTCATCAAACTATAAATAAAACTTAGAGTTTAAAAGACTTCATTAAATAAAAACTAAAAATATTTTTTAATTTCAGGCAAAGATAATGTCATTTTAATAAAAAAGGTCAAGTACAACTTTTTAATTAATTTAAAATTTTTATTCAATAATTACTGTATTTAATTAAATATCAAAAGATTTTCTTAAATGAAATTTTATGAATTCGCTATCAAAAATACAAATGTTTTAATATATTTTATACATATTTTAACCTAAAAAATACTAGTTTTATGTTGTTTTTTTTTATTATTAGATTGGTTTATATTGACTATGGAGTCTATATAAAGCTATAAATAAAAGTAATATAATATTTACAATTGAAAAAACACTTAAAGTTACTTAAAGTTAGCAGAAATTCTGCCATTAAATGATACTAATTAAAAAACGCTTTAGAATTGTAGGAAATATTTACTTAAATATGCTGAATAAAATTTTCCAGTTTTTCTCTTAATTACAATAAAAAGTTTAAAAAAATTTTAAAACTTCAAAACTAAGAAATATTTAATATACGGACAAAAATTTCTACGTGATTTAAATATAAATTTACTAATTATCGGACTATTCGAACCATATTATTGAAATTCATATAAATATACTTGTTTCGTGATATCTTAACATACAGACATTAATTTTAAGTATATTTATGCTGTTTTATAATT
>AGDA01084215.1:0-10769 GCA_000281935.1 Mengenilla moldrzyki | reverse complement strand
ATAGTGATATTACAGTGAGATCACAGTGAAGTCTCACAGGGATATCAAAATATGAGGATTATTCGAAATTCGCCTCACATACGAATCTTACAGTGATATCACTGTAATATCACCTTCACTCTATTCTCACAATTGATTGGCAAGGCTGTTAGGATAATGTTCTCAGCTCAAAAGAAAGGTTATTTAGTTAATCCTCTCAGAATAAAAATAGTGGAGTATCTTGAATTAAAATCATAAAAGCTAAAATACTTAGGACCTCTTATTTGCAACATTATTGCTGTTAAAAATGAAATAAAGAGTCCTTAACTGTTATATGGTTTTATATAACTTTTTAATAGTATAATGCAGTATTTATATTAAAGGAAATATAATAAATTGGTCTTTTCAAAATATTTAAACAAAATTTTAATAATTAAGTGGGAAAATGGAGAAATTGGCGACAAATTGAAATCAATTTATGCACAGTTTGGTGGTAAAAATTATTTCCAAACGATTTGCCGTTTAATATTTTTAATTAAGCTCCTTTATTTTCGCCGAAAATCCCACAGCGCAAAATAAATTGAAAATTTGCACATTTTTTGTTCAATTATTATTTACGCGTTTGTGAGTTCAAATTCGCTAATTTATTTTTCATTACACTCCGTGGGTGTTTTATTCAATCTAGAGACATAATGAAAAAATTTAATTTGCATGTAAAATTTGTAATGTTTTCTTCAGGTTTTTAAACTGAACTGTAATCTTTATTAACATCTTTAATATTTGATATCAAACTAGAAGACGAAACTATCATCTTTTGTATGATTCAAACGTTCTTTCTATAGTTAAAAATAAGTACTAACAATTTTTTTTCTACAATTTGTGAATGTTTTGATAAAACTATCTTTAACACGTTCGCGGACGTGAATGCTATAGCATCTATAGTTCGTAAAGCTCTAAAAAAGCTAACTATCACTGTACGTTTTTTTTTGAAAATATCTATTACTTTCAACTATTCACATTGTAAATGCCTTATATGTTTTAGTAAGAAATTTGAGATCAAAGTAAAAACATCCTTTTTTTGAATTATAATGTTATCGTAAATGATTGTTTGTCTATTTTGCAGCTTCTTGAAATTTTTAGTGTCCGTAAACGTGCTAAAAAAGCTCTCGTATTAAAATTTGTTGGTGAGCTTATTCCAACTTAAACAAAACTTTTAGAAAATCTAAATGTTTAGTATTATTTTGCATAGTAAACCTGTTTGTTCATCGCTTGTTCACTTTTGAACTTGGGGAAAAATTAAATTCAATAACAGTTTTATAAAATGAATTTAAAAATAATAACTTTAAATTACAATGTTTTAAATAAGAAGTTCATAATATTCTAACTAAATCGTTTTATCACAAAAGAAACGTTTAACAACAAAAACACTGAGAATTACAGTCTTTTACCCTTAAAGAATGATTCTTTAAAATAGAACAGTAAAGAAAAGATTCTTTAATCATGACTGAATTTATTCTTTGAATTTTATTCTTTAATAAAACTATTCTTTAATAGTTAAAGAATTTTTTAATAAAACTTAAAATTTTGCTTTTAGTTATTATTAGAAAAAAAAAACGCTTACTCACGCGCGTTCGATCAGAAACAAGACTCACCTCAGTTACGAACTTTCATATTCGGTGAGCAGTATGAACTTATAAGATATAAGCGGATAATTCTTCTGTTTTTTTGTAAAAACATCTAAGGGTAACTGTTTAAGTGTCCGCAAGGGTAAAAAATTTAAATGATGTTGAAAACTGTTAAAAAATGAATAAGAATTTTCCGTTATAAATTTTTTCGTTGAAAATATTGCATACTTGTGTACACTTAAATAGTTACCCTTAGATGTTTTTACAAAAAACCGAAGAGTTATCAGTCCATATCTTATACTTCCATGGTAAGCAGTCCATTTATACTACGTATGAGTGTATTTTTTCATTCTGTGGAAAGATTCGAACCCTGGTACTCCTGAATTCTAGGGTCGAATTGTGAATACTACATTACTTGAGTTTCACTAATTGTACGCATGTACAACTGTACTTGAATTAGACGTAACAGTGAATTTATTCTAATTTACAGTAATAAAAAAGTATGAGTTGAAAACATAGCTCGTATTAATTCAAAAACTTTACTGAATTTACACGCCTAGGGTTTTTATTTTCAAAAATGAAAAAAGCGAGGCCCGTGAACATGAGTTATTTCAAAAGTGACATTAAAGAATCCTGGGTGAAATTCTTTTTTTAATTCACATTGATAAAAATTAGAAAATTATGCAAAAAGTATCATTTTGTGCTTGTGATAAATTGTATAAAAGTAGTACAAAGTGTGTGATTTAATGTCGATAATTTATCACGAAAGACAAGAAGAAAGGGTCCATTGTTGAGCTTTTTAAAAGTTTCATAAAAAAAGTTTTCATGTGCTGCACAAGTTGGAAAATTGAACGAATTTCCCGATTATCCTGTCAATGTATACGTATATCAAAAGGAAAACAAATATCTGCTTAACTCATGCGTAACTGCTCGAGTTTCCCGTTCTATTTTCGCAACAACCGATTTTTCCGCGTCAGTTGCCAATTCGCCCCCGTACGATAAAGATTAAACCCAGTTTAACTGTTTGAAAATGTATCGCACAAAAGACTGGGAATTCTACGTAAACTAGTAAAAAGTTTTAGAAAGTGGCTGGTTTCAGTTCAGGGTGCGTACGTTTTTAGTGGCATGGGTTGTAAGATGTCGAAGTCGGGGTCGACATCAACGGCCTCCGGATCCAAAAGTAACAATAATCGAAACGGTAAGGTGCTCGAAGAACCACCCCCTCCACAGCCGCCCGACCCCCGGCTGCCGTTGACAGCTAAACAAAAGTATAATATGTTGGCCTCCTGGAAAGGTATTAGCAGAGCTATGGAGCCAACTGGAGTCCTAATGTTTATTAAGTAAGTACTTGTTACCCAAATTCAAATTAAGTTGAAAAATTCATAACCCCTACTCCTCGTATAAATAAATACATTTTTATCTAAAAATTTATATAAGTATATCTTTGTTGGAGGTAAAAGCTTAATTTTATCTCTGTATAAATAATAGCTTCCAGACGAAATATTTCATCCATTAGTTTAAAAAATGGCTTTTTAGCTTAATCAATTTTTTCTTTTTCCTTGGTATTCATTAATTAAAAATTAATGCTTCATTAATTTTACCCCTTAGTTTTCACTGCATAAATAGAGTACAATTTACGTTTGAATTTTTAATTAAACTACATATTTTTCTTAATTTTTATCCAATGCAGACATTTAAAATACGAGTCTAATATTATGTGCAGTAGTAAAATGGGAGATTTTGAAATGCCCATCAGGGCTGCAATTTTATTTGCAGCGATTTAAATAAAATATAACATGAATTTAAAATATTTTCAATATGCGAGAATTGTTTCTGAACAAAATGTTTAACACTTGACTTTCTCTGGTGTGTATATCACCCCGTTTCTTTTGTTCAAATTATTACCCGTTTTCTTAAAGTTGAGTACCCACAAATTGATAGCATAATGTGATGGAACTGGGGAAGAATCTAAGAAATTTTATTGGGCATAAAGTGCATGCTTCAGAGTTATGTAAGTGTCATAGATTTTGTAAGACGACTCCCAGATTCACGATGCTATATTAACTGAACACCGATATCAAGATTAATTGCAAATGTTTACTCTTCAGATATTATAATCCTCGTTTTTAAACTTTTAACGTAACTTACTATTTCCAAGGTTTCAAAGTCACGTATTTTACTGTTGTGCCAATTGTAAGGGCTTTAGATACTTTGTCTATCTGCGTGTATTTGTGTATCCGTCTATGTTTGTTTCTAGATATAGTAACAACTACAAATTCTTTTTTGAATAGTACTTTTTTAAGTACTTTTCTATTATTTTAAAATTAAAATAAGTTATGAATGGATTATTCATAACCACTAAGTAGAAGAACCTGTATTTCAATATGCGACGATTATTTGTATTGGTTTTTGATCACTGAGCTACATTCGTAATCAAATAATGAACAAACTACTTCTTAACCGACTAAAAATTTGTCCGTAATCTGTTCGATCCTTTCATATTTCCTAATATTATTAACTTAAATATTCCCTATTTGGATCAGAACTTTTACAGAAAATTAACTCCTTAAATACATTGAGTAACGTAGTTTTATTTTAACATTATTGGATAATGCTTACAAATATATAAGTGTACTTAAAGCTAAGCTTTATATGCGTATAATTGACAAGGCTTGAATAATTTGAGTGTTGTCGTTAAATTTCAGTTTTTAAAAGTATCAATAGTCGGATATTCCAGCAGTAACAGGATTACTGAGGGAACAGATTCATCCCGTCCATCGTTGGCCAAAAACCGCCAAATTACGACATATGATATTATTGCAAAAGTTTTATCTGTAGGTACCATTACCTTAAATACATGACTAAATCGAGTCGTAATTTTTTATACAATAAGCTAAGAGTTAATAAGTATTGGATCTATTTAAATCCCTATTGTTTAATCACATAACTAATAAATCTTGAATAACTTAGAGGTTATCGCTCGATCTTAGTGCTCAGGACTTTCTAAACTAGAAAATTTTGGACCCACAGCCATACTTATATCTCTCAGTGACACCTAAAAACGTAGTACTTTTTCCACAACTTTTCGAAAAATCAACCATGTTTTATATAACCAATGTATGATAGGGAATGTCATCATGTTAACAAAAATATACACATTCGTGTCATAATTTATTGGTAGTGAGCTTGAAAGAGTAAAATTCAATTGCCAAAATAAGTAAGCTTTCATGCTCTAAAAGTAATTCACTTCTTATTTAAGACAATCTTAATAAGATTCATGCAAATTTGAAAATTGATGAAATTTAAAAAAAAGTTGTCAAAAAAATATATCAATTAGTAAGCTTTGTCGTGATATTTATTTAGATTTAGAAAGTGCTAATAAAAAATCATATGACAAAAAGGAAGATATCAACGGTGATAAGTATATTTATTTCTTGAATTAATAGAATATTCCAGTTTCAAAATGTCTGATTAAATTATTACAGAAACCATTACTAAATAATTTAGCTATAAAGCAAATTAATATTATAGATACAAAAGAATATATTGCCACACAGTGATCAACAAAAAATTTTTAGAAATGTTATTTCTACAATTTAGTATATGAATTTCGATATTGGTGATTTCATTTCAGCCATGTTTTCCAGACAGAAATAATAATTTTAGTGCTGTGTAGCGAAGTAATATATTGTATTACCAACAAGTATGTGACTTAATTGAACAATTGCAGGGACTTAATCGGATGGTGCGAAAATTTCCATTGTATTTTCCTTAGTAATGACCGTTGAAGTTTGATAAATGGTTAACATATTCAAATCTTAGACTCAACGCCCCACCAAATGGCATTTTCCTATTTATTATTTAAATTCACCATCTAGCGCAATTTTTACGTTGCTTATTGGTCAGTCGGCGTTTTTTTTTTATTGTATTTTCTGCTTACATTTTTACCACTGGTGGCACACGCTTCCAGATGAACGTAATGCTTGTGAGTCACCAGAGTCACACATGAGGTACAACGTGTTAAAAAGCTACACAGGGAAATTTCGTAGAACTATCTCTATTGCTCTGTTCTCAAAGTTTTGACTAGAGTTCCTTCCATTAAAGCAGAGGGTCTCACCAGTTTTTCTTCGAAAAACAAGAGTTTTTAAGTCGCTGCTTCTTTGCCTTTGACGAGACAGTACTAATAAAGCTGATCCTTTTTTCATAGGACCCAATCATGCAAATAAACTTGGATACTAATTAGTGAAGGTTTCTTTTTCTTCTAGCCACCCAAGCTCTTTATCTTTTTATGTTATCACTGCGTTTAGAGTCTAATTTTTTACTCACGATTTTAGCTCATGTTTTGTGGCTTTCCCCACTCATTGCCGAAAAGCGTTTTCTTTTGCATAATTATCATACCGCTTTTTTCAAAATTTATGTTCTGCATAAAAATTTGCTCTGTTTAATCCTCGTTTATTTTGTTTTGATTCATGTGAACTGAACGATTATTAAGTAAATTTATGATCTCCATTGTCAGCTAATTTCAAGAGGTGATTTAAAACTTTTAATTTAGAGAACGCCTGATACTTTACAGCAGGGGTGGCCAACACGTTAACAGCGGTAGACTGGTTAACCACAAAAGCTTTGAAAGTAGCCCGCCAAGCTCAAACTAAGCAATTTGTTTTAGCTTAAATTTTATGTTTGAAAATGTAAATATATTTCAAATTATAACAAAACTTTTGAGTATGATCTTGAACTAAACCTCAGTGTTTAAAATCAAGATATGCGAACCAATCAAAATATCTTTTTTAAAATAACAACAGTTTATAGCATGCTTATAGTCGCTCGTGAATTACTTTTTACTGAGTAAGTCGCCCTTAAAAATTAAAAGTTTGGCCATCCCTGCTCTATGGACTTCTTTATTAGTATCATTTACCTCAGAAACCAATAAATCAATTGGATTTGATCGTTTTATAACTTAAATTGTTTGTTAATTAGCAGATTTTTATTAGTTAAATTGAAGCTACCTTATTAGGGTATTTGGCTATCCATGATTTTCTGACAGGCTTAGTAGCCTCCCCCAGGCCCTGAAAAATTTTGATATATGTATATAAATAAGTTTTGAAGAGGCTCTTGAAAAATTAAAAGACTAAAAAAACGAAAAACCAAAAATATACTAAAAAAAACTGCACTTTTTAAAAACCCTTTAGTTAAGGTTTCAAAAATACTGATTTCGATATAATTCAGCTTTGATCTATCATATTTTTCCCCCTATTATAGTTAAAAAAACTTATGAGAATTTTAAAAATATTATTTCAAATAGAAATGGAATTAATTCCAATTGATTTTGATTAACTTTTTCACGTGTCAAGTACAAATTTAAAATTAATTTGTAGCATGCAAATATGAAAACAGATCGATGAAATTGTTTCTGTTAAATGTTGAAAAACGGGGCTATAAATAATCAGACGCCTTCGGAAAATCGTTTATTATACGTTTTCGAATTGAAATATTGTAACATTTTATTATAAATATTGAATGGAAAAAAAACAAAGAAATGAATTCAAGTTTTTACAATCTCTTCCCGCAGATACAAATATTATTATTATCCTTATCTGCATATCCTATTGTCAATGAGAAATATTACTAATAAAAAACGCATAAACGAAAACGGATAAATCTTAAGTAGCTAAAGGCAAAATTTATCGCCACAATAAAAAATTTTATCGCAAGCACAATTTCGATTAGATTTAAATTTTTAATATGGTCATTTTAAATAAAATATAGGAACATTATTCTAAATTTATTCCCAGAACGATTTTTTACTTGCATAATGTACTTACTTATATGCACAGATGAGCATAGATGTAAGCGTAGCTATGTAGTTATAGTCGTAGCTGTAGTTGAAGCTGTGGTGTAGTTCCAATGGTAGTTGTAGGCGTAGTTGTGACTAAAGCTGTGAGTGTAGTTGTAAGTGTAGCTTTGGGTGTGGCTTTGAATGAATATGTAAGCTTAGGTGTGAACGTAACTATAGGCGTGAGTATTATTGTGTACACGGAAAAAAGTTTATGATCATTTTAGCAATAATTATTGCTAAAAAGTGACAGCTATAAAAAATATTGCTACCTTAACTATAAAAAATTGTTAAAGTATATAAAGTTTGATTTTAAACAAATTTTATGAAAACTTTAACAATAAATTGTGGCTAAAATTACAATTAAAATATCAAATTCAAAATCCAAAATATAACTATCACTATTTGACAATATACTTTTTTCAGTGTAGCAAAGTTGTACATACGTACAATTAAGCGAAGCTCGAATAGCTTAGTGTTCGCCATTCAACTCTAGCGTTTTGACGTACCTGGGTTCGAGTCTCGCCTGGCACAGACGACCACTGGCACTTTTCCCACAGGACACAATAGCATAAATACAGGCATGAGCATAGGTTTGGCAGTGAGCATAAGTGTGGGCGTGAGTACATGTATGACATATGTACAGGTGTAGGTGTGGGTATAAGTTAATTCATGCTCACAGATGTAAACGTATATTTATGTGTGGGCATGTGCTTATGTATGGGCATAGATGAGGACGTAAGCACAACTTAAATTGGATTGGTATTACCAAAATTTTACACTGAGAGAAATATTTATTAATCTTAATAAAAAAATGATTAAAGGTCACTAAAAAAGTCAGCAGTCATGTTAAATAGTAACTTTTTCAGTACTTTGTATTACATTACAAACTATAAAATGCGAATGACGTAATCGTTTGAGAGCACATGAATTTGTATCCTTTACTTGAATGTAAAAAGAGCTGCATTAACCTGTTATAGTAAAAACAGTTTCATTTATTAAAATTAAACGTTTATGAACCTAGTTTTGAAGAAGAAATCAACTGGCTGATAAAATACTTTCATTAGGGTTCACAGATTAGCTGTTGTACCGCGTCACAATAAACTGCACTATCTATAGCGGTTCATATTACACATTTAGCTCATTATTCTCTCACTGCCTTATCACATATAACACAGCTCTGTTCGATATGCGAACTTGTCCGGTACGATTTTCGACTTTTAAACCAATTACTCCACCAATCTTAATGTACGTTTATCAGAAAACAACCATACATAGTGACTATAGTGGTATTGACAACCTAAAATTGCTGTCTACCTGTTGACCAGCCTCAGAAGATTTCTTAAATGAATTTTGCAAAAGTTGTACATAATAGAGAAATTAATACAGCCAATTTTGATTTGAGCAATGAACTTGACTACATTAAACAACCCACAAACTTGCGGACTATTTGATTTTCGGCGGATTTTTGGTCGGTTCAATTGGTTGTGCGAATATTCATCGCGATGTTTGGCTTAAGACTCTTAGTTAAATCGACGAGTTGAAAAATCCTGTAAAATAATTCACGTTTAGATGTAATATGTTTATTATAAATATATTAATAACAATTTCAGACTTCGTGACTTATAATAATTTTGCTTATATTTCTATAAATTAATTTCAATAAACAACTTCTATAAATTCCATGAGATAAGGCTATATTTTTCTGAAAACAAATATTCAATGTATGACAAAAATGCAAAAATTTTTAAAAAGTTATACACCAATTTTTAGGAAGGGGTGAAAATGTACTTTTTAAGTTTAGAATTTTTTCTCTGGATCTACTTGATATATATCACTAAAAAATATACTAAAAAAAATTATGAAGATCCAGTAGCTTATAAAAAAATTTTCATTCAAAAACCTTTTATAGTTCCTGAAATATTAAATTTTAAAGTCCAAAAAACGACAAAAAGTGCCATTTTTTCCCAATTTTAAAATTTATTTTTGAATTTTGCAAAGCAACTAAAAAACATATGAAAAACTAAATACCTTGGTTTAAAGTATTTGAGATTTTCTTTATTTTGCGCCAAAAATGAAGTTTTTCTGATAAACAGATATCGAGAAATAATTTTTTGAATTTTGAAATTAAAAAAATTAGGTACATGCGACTCGGATGTAATGTGGGCTTTATAACTTTCATTATAGTTTCTCTTATACGTTGCTATATAAACTGTAAAAATGCAGTGTTTATAGTTTTGTTGTGTAATAGTGTGATTTTAAGGTTCAAAATGCGTACCATAATTACACTAAGAGCTGGAAATATAGTCGGGTCCAAAGGGGCAATGAAGAGGGTGAGGGTAAATAAGGGGTCACATATTTTGAAATGCAATTTCGATTTTTTTGCTTTAACTGTGCCTTATTTAGAAAATTCAAAAACATTGTTTCAAGTTGAAAGGGTGGGGATGGGGTGTTTTTTTGAAAATTTCCAAAACGTGGTCTTTTCACTTAAATATCTATGAAATCATTGAAAAGGCTGTTTTACACCTTAAATTTACTACCAAACTTTTCAAGGGATAGCAGTGTTTCACATTAAATTTTTAGAACACGGGTTTTCCGCTTAAAATTTAAGATGACGTTTTGAGGGTTGCTTTGCATACTAAATTAATCACCAATATTTTCAGGAGGTAGGGTTGTTTTTTCTAATGTTTTTAAAGAACAAATTTTAAGCGGGAAACTCGTGTTTTAAAAATTTAATGTGAAACACTGCTATCCTCTGAAAAGTTTGGTAGCAAATTTAAAGTGTAAAAGAGCCTTTACAATGATTTCATAGATATTTAAATGAAAAGACTACTTATTAGAAATTTACAAACAACTCCACCCCCACCCCTTTAAATTGAAACAATATTTTTGAATTTTCCAAATAAGGCACAAATAAAGTAAAAAAAATGAAAATTGCATTTCAATATATGTGACTTTTTATTTACCCCTACCCCATCCTTTCCCCGTTGGACCTGACTCTGTTTTCAGCCCTTAATGTAATTATGGTACGCATTTTGAACCTTAAAATCACACTATTACACAACAAAACTATAAACACTGCATTTTTACAGTTTATATAGCAACGATAAGGGAAACTGTAATGAAAGTTATGAAGAGTACATTACATCCGAGCCGCATGTACCTGATTTTTTTACTTCAAAATTCAAAAAATTATTTCTCGGGAACTGCTCATCAGAAAAACTTCATTTTTGGCGCAAAATAAAGAAAATCTCAAATACTTTAAGCCAAGGTATTTAGTTTTCCCATATGTTTTTTAGTTGCTTTGGAAAATTACAAAAAAAAATTTAAAA
>AGDA01084156.1:0-11992 GCA_000281935.1 Mengenilla moldrzyki | reverse complement strand
ATATAGAGGCCTAAACCCGGTTACATATGGGGATGACCATTTGGATTGCACTTTAAACAATTTTTCATTTTTCATTTTGACATTTTTAGCTTTTTTTTAAGAAAAAAAGAGTACAATAAAAATCTAAAAAAAAATATAAAATAACATTTTATAGAAATTTTATTACCCTTTGCAAAAGGGTTTACAATATTTTTTTTAAAGCGTAACAATTTGCGTTGCGAATTCGTTACGCTTTCAAATTTAAGTTTTTTTCTACGAAGGGAAATATATATGACGTTTTTTGAATGTGTTTTTATTTTAGTTTATATTTTTATTATTTAGTTTTTTTACAAGTTTTATTTAGAAGTTTCTCTCAGCGTGAGAGAACTTCTAAACTTCGAATGTGATTCGGGGAATCGCATTACAAAGGTTATTCGAACTCATTTAGTTTAAACACAATATCCTTTCCTTCAAGACTTGAACTTACAATCTCTCATCGGCAAATGGTTTATTGTCGAAATTCTGAATACGACAGCCCAAACCTTCGGTTCGTTAAGTAAGAGTCAAATTGTAGTTTATTGTTGGGACACAGATCGGTGCCCGGGTCGTTATCATCGAATCATTAAGTATAGATTGGTTTCAGTAACTCATCGGAGTCAGAAACGATTTCAGACCTGTTTGGAACTCATTTAAGCTACGGTCTAAGGGTACAGGAGAGACTGCGGCATAAGATGAGAGTTCGGTTTTAGGTGTCTGATCTGTGGGCTACGATGACGTAATTGGTCCTCGTACCTGTGAATTATTACAAATTTTGACGTCATAAAACGATAAGTTACAGGTCCAAGAGGTTAGTTATGGTAGCGAGGGGATCCACTTTGGGCCGCACCAAAAAATTCAGGAATAGATGGAAGTTTCTACCTCAAATTTGCGAGGTAGTGGAGGCTAAAATTTTTGTGAATTTCCTTCGATTTCACTCATTCAGTCTTGTACTGAATCACCAGTACCAAATTTTCAATAACTCTATTGGGTTCTAATCAACGTGCTCGTATTCGTGTTAAATTAGTATACTTGAATTTCTGAGCGATCCCCGTGTTTCTCATTAAACGTAAATCATGTTTCAATTAACATTAAGTTGATCGTGGATCCAATCAATATGACAACATTTCCTTCGTTGGAATAAATAGAATCACATTTAAAAGCAACAGAAAGGTTCACCGATTCATTGACCGAAAATTCAGCCTTGGCATCAGATCGACACAAAATGAAGTTATTCGAAAATGAATTCAAAATGTTTCAAAATGAAGTTCGAGAGTTATTTTTGAAATCAAATGATCGTGATCGAGTAATGTTTGAGGAAAAAGCAGACGCTATAGAGCAATAGTTCCAGTTAATTCGCGACAGTTTTAGTGTATTCGAAACATCATCTGATAACACATCATAAGCAATTATAAATATAAAATCAGAGAACGACAACTTAATTTTGAGATTGTTAGAGCAGCAAAAAGAGTTACTTTCAAAATTTCTCAACAATTCGCCGCCGAAAATCAGTTCAACTAATCAAGGAAGTGAAGGCTTAGCACCGTAAAATCTACCCAAAATTGATGTTCCCAGATTCGATGGAGATGTGTCAAAATGGACCATATTTTGTGATTTATTTAATGTAGCAACCGGTAATAATGAACGATTAACAGCCTCCCATAAAATGCAATATTTAGTGTCATCAGTAAGGGGAAAGGCAGCAACAATAATTTCAAATTTAGCGATAAACGATGCAAACGATGCAAACTATACAATAGTCTGGACGAGACTAGTAGAGCGTTTTGATCAACCAACGATAATTATTAAAAGTCTAATTGGCAAATTTATTAAAATAACCGATCCAAGACAAAATGATGTAGGTTTGCAGGTAATTGTTCATCAAGTCGATGAAATCGTTAGAGCTGCAGACTCGCTGGGCGTATATTCAAAAACCCGCGAACCATGGTTAATTTACATACTGTTGGAAAAGATCGATTTTGAATCTAGAATCGCTTGGGCTAACGAAACTAAGAAAAAGCCAGAACCAGATTTCGAAGAACTAATAAAATTCTTGAATAGGAGATATGCTGTTTTGAATGCAAATTGACCAGAAAGACAGGTAGAAGGTAAGCAAACAAAGGAACAGAAAGTAACCCGTACCTTGTCAACCAAATAGTCAGTTGTATGGTGTGCAAAGGAAATCACTCAGTTTTTCAATATACCGAGTTTAAAGGCAAATCAGTAGAAGAAAAAATAAAGTTTGCTTCCGAGAAGCAATTATGCTTTAATTGCTTGGGAAAATGTTACAATTCTGCGAATTGTCCTTCTAAAAAGGCCTGTTTTCAATGTGGCAAAAGGCACCACAGTTTGCTGCATTGTGAATCAAGTCATTCATCAAATATGAATCCAAAAAAATATCATAAACCAGCTTCACTTAGTAAAAAAGAAATTCAAGCAACTACACCGCCTGTCCAATAACTACGGTCAGATTACCAACAGCGGTTGTTGTTGCACGAGACATTCGAAGAGGTTCTGTTGAAGCTAGAGTTTTGATGGCCTCTGGTGCTCAGGTATCGTTTATAATAGAGAATTTCGCATAAAAATTAAGTTTACCACGCTGCCGAGTACTAGTTCCTGTGCGTGGGATTTCAAATCATGAATATCTCACGATTAACGAAAAAATCAGGATGAGGCTAGAAGTGTTAACGCAGTTGCAATATAGCGGTTTTGACAACATGGCGGGAGGGTAACGAAAAAAGTGTGAAATATTAATTTAGCTTAATTAATAAAGTTTCTGAAATAAGTGATTGTAATATTTGAATAATAAAGACGTTTTCAACTCAGAAGTGGGATTAGAATTGATCCCATTTGGCGAATTGTGAAAAAAAAGTGCGACCACGTGGCGTGTTTAAAAATAATTAACGGCATCGTGCGATCAGTTTTGGTAGTGTAAGCGATAAACCCGATGGACCAAGAGTGGATTTAATGTTTAGTGGAGCAGAATCAAGAAATGTTGAAACTCCTGACGCAGCGCATGAGCGAAGGCCGACAGGAGCGGCAAGAGCAGCAGCAACAATTAGTACAGACCACGGTGAAAGTAGAAGTAGAGATGTTCAGTGGTGCAAGCGGCGATCGATCACTGGGTCAATTGTACTAAAAATCATTGGAAACTGCTGCAACCATTAGTAACTGGCCGCCCGAGTACAAACTCCAGGTTGCATTAGCCAATTTAACGGGCCCAGCGAGGCAATGGCATTTGGCTAACGCTGACCATCTCGATAATTACGCGAACTTTGAACGCAAATTCCGCGCAACATTCGTCGGACAGATGTCGCAAGCGGAAAAGTGGCAAGCGATGAAGTCACGTATACAAGGTAAAGGGGAAACCGTGTTTTCATACTTTCACGAAAAACACCAGAAATGTGTCAACCTTAATCTCCCTTGGGCTGAACAAAGATTGGAGATAATTGAGGGTCTATGGTCTCGTGAACTGGCCCTTCATTTATTGGTTGGCAATCACGATGATACAAACATGCTCTTGAACGACATTCAAGCGTACGAGCGTATTAATCAGAGTTGGCAAGAACGGATGGCAAAATTGAGTGAAACGGTTAGATCGAAACGGAAGCCACCAACAGCGAACCCAACTTTAACAACGAATGCTACCTCGACAGCAAATTCAAAATCAACGATTAAGTGTTTCAGGTGTAACGAAACGGGATATACGTCACGCGAGTGTATTAAACCTGACAATCGACTGTACTTTAGGTGTAAACAAATCGGTCATGTGGCAAAACTGTGTCCTGTGAAAACCGAAACTATTAACTTAGTGACGTCTACTAACGGTACGATAAAAAAATACATTAAAAATGTGAACTTCGGGGACGGAACGATAGTGACGGGACTTTTTGACCCCGGTAATGTCAAATGCATTGTCAAAAGATCGCGGATACCCAAACTAGGCAACATTGATTATACAAAAACAAACGTTTTAAGGGGGTTTAATGGTAAACGCGAAAGCGAAGTGAAAACATTAGGCACCATTACGCTGGACGCAAAAATTGATGATGTCCTATGCGAAAATGTGGACTTTCAAGTGGTAGGGGATAATAAAATACCGATCTGGTTGATGACTTGAACACAACTTTATCGGATTTTTCTCAATCTGAAATCCTGGTGGAGCAATTGGCTGATGATGGTTCACATTTTTACCTGTGATAGATATTTCAGTCGGAGCTGACATAATTTTCGATGTCTTTCTACGAAAAGAATTTTTGACAAAAGATTAAGATTGTGGCTCCAGAATTCCATTTTCGGTTGCATTCCATGTGGCAGCAGATCAAATACATATTCGCAGCTTTTAAGTTTGAACACAATCAGTTTTTGTGAGACCGATACAGATACGCTATTGCAATGTTTTTGGCGCTTTGAGGAGCCGGATGTAACATTCAAAATAGACAACTCCGATGAAAATTGCGAAAAATGGTTTTTTGAAACATATAAACGCCAGTCAAACGGTCGTTATGAAGTTCGATTACTGTTCAAATCTCCAAAATTTGATCTCGGTGACTCAATCCATATAGCAAGACGATGATGGCTAAATTTAAAACGGCGGTTAATTAAAGATAAAGCTTTAGCCGAGAAATATACAAGTTTTGTGCTAGATTATCTTGCTAAAGGCCATATGAAGGAGATCAAAGTCACACCAGATTCTTACTTTCACTGTATTTTACTCCATCACGGAATTTCGCAAACAACAGCTGATGGTAATAAAAAACTCCGAGTGGTGTTTGACTCTTCCGAAAAATCGAGTAATGGTAACTCGTTGAATGATGTGCTGATATCTGGATCAATACTTCAACCTGACATTGCCAAGATACTGTCGTATTTTGCAAGCACAAATATGTGTTTATAACGGACATCGTTCAAATGTACCGCCAAATCGCCATAAGCGAACCTGTTACACGATACCAAGGTATTGTGTGGAGAGCCTTTTTGTCAGAAGAGCTGCGGTAGTATGCTCTTCAAACTGTTACATACGGAACCTTAAGTGCATTGTACCTCGCGCTTCGAACCCTAAGTCAGTTAGCCAAAAACGAGAATTATCGGTACCCATGTGGAGCGGAAGTGTTGAGATTAGAAGTGTATATGGATGACATAATGACCGGAGTAAATGATCTTAATTCTGCCTTACAATTACGTCTGGACATTCAAGACTTGTTGAAAATGACCCAACTATCACTCAAGAAACGGGCTGCCAATTACCCAAAACTGCTTGAAGGTCTGTCATCTGAAGAATTTGTCGCTTCACTTAATCGTCTGTTTGTAAACAACGAATTTTCTAAAACACTAAGGCTGCAATGGTCTCCAGCAACTGATAGTTTTCGATTCTGTGTGAAACTTTATTCGTACCAGATATTAAATAAAAGATCGCTACTCTCAGAAGTTGTGCGAATATTTGATCTACTAGGTTGGTTGGCACCAGCAGTTATAAAGTTGAAAATCCTTTTTGAAGTGTGTTAACAAAGATATCTAGCTTGGGACGCATTTTAACCTCCTAACATTGCCGAAAAATGGAAAAAGACTCGAATGTAGTTGCCACAGTTTGAAAATTTAAAAATTCCACGGTGGTTGGGAAGTGATATACGAGTAGAGCTTCATGGATTTTCGAATGCTCCCAAGAAGGCTTATAACGCCGTGGTCTACAGTCGAGTTTTCACCGATGATGGAGTCCCTTCCATAACACTTCTTACAGTAAAAACACACGTTGCTCCACTGAAGTCAATAACAATTCCTTGTCTCGAATTGTATGGAGCTAATCTACTTTCAAAATTAATGAAAATCCAATTAAAACAACTGATGTTACTTAAAGGCGAAGTTTATTGCTGGACAAGCTCAATATATTGTTCTCGGGTGGCTATCATCGCCTCCGGGTCGTTGGAAAAATTTTGTCGCCAATCGCACTAGCGATATTTTAACGATATTGCCAGGTGCAAAATGAAGTCATGTCAGTGGTTGGGATAATCCAACCGATTTGGCATCTCGAGGTACTAGTTCAATTGAATTAATCGACTCTGAGCTCTGGTGGAATGAGCCTTCGTTGTTTAATGTTTCTGGAGTGATTACACTTTAAGAAAATAAGTTTAAATGCAATTTAGAAGTTCGAAAAATTCGAGTTCAGACTATATAAGTCTAGAAGATTTTATGGATGGATTTTATCCAAAGATTCTTTTCTTATTCGCTATTTCGACGAGTTGTTGTTCATGTCTTGAAGGCAATTGCCCTGTTCAATCAAAATTATGGAGAAAAATCGAGTTTAATTGCTGAGACTTTGCAACGAGCGGAATTACTTTTGGTCGACTCAGTTCAACGGTTTGAGTTCAGTAATGAGTGGAGAATATTAATTGCGGGCCAGTTCATGCCAACATCGAGCCCATTAAAATCAATGGATCTCACTGTGAATGATGACCAGCGTATTAGACTGGGGGGTCGTCTCCACCATTCTAATCTTGCCTTCGACACCCGACATCCATTATTACTTCCAACCTGCCATTTAAGCTTCTTATTGGTGTAAGAAGTCCATCAGCGTAATTTACATACCGGAACTCAAACTACCATGGCTTTGATTCATCGAAAATTCTGGATCATAGGTTTGCGTCGCCTAGTGAAAACGGTAATCAATCAATGTCCAGTGTGCATTCGATATGATGATCAATCATTTCGATCACAAGTTGGACCACTTCCAAGAGATCGTTTCGAGCAAATCAAGGCGTTCGAAATTACTGGACCGTTTTTTGTACGAACGGTTGAAAGAACGTGGCAATCTTATATTGAAAATGTATGTAGCCGTTTTTGTATGTCTTGCAGTTAAAGCAGTGCACTTGGAATTAGTTCATTATTTGACAACAAATGCGTTTAAGGTTGCTCTCGAACGATTTCTTGCACGTCGAAGTACTTGTTCCACGCTCTGAAGCGATAATAGTCGAACATTTGTGGAGACCAAAGTAGATTTGCAGAAGTTTTGCAAATTGATCTCATTTAGAAAATTTAATTCCGATATTTGGGATTATCTATCTAATCATGACATTGAATGGAATTTCATTCCATCGTACACGTCGCACTTTGGAGGTCTGTGGGAGTCGGCAGTTCGCCGATTTAAGTTCCATTTGAGAAGTGCAATCGGCGAAGAAATTCTTACGGTTGAAGAGCTTAGCACTGTCTTGTGTAAGATTGAGGTGTTATTGAACTCTCGGCTGTTATGTCCGTTATTAAATGATCCAAGCGATCTCCGCATCTTGATTCCAAATCATTTTTCGGGTTTATAAACGATTATTTGGGAATTGAGCCAAGAAAGCGGCTGAATAATCTTAAGCAACAGTTGCTCTCCTTTTGGTAGAAATGGCCTCTTGAATATCTCATGATGCTTAATCAGAAGCCGAAAAGTCTAATCTACAATTTAAACCACATATAAGCGACTTGGTTTTAATAATACAACCTTATGAGGCACCTGGATGTTGGTCATGTGGTAGGATCGTCAAATGTTATGTTGGTGCAGATGATAGAATCCGTTTCGTCGTTGTCAAAACGAAGTCCGGCACTCACCGAGAATCTACATCCAATCTGATTCCAATGCATTTTGAACCTGATCGGTCCAAAATGGGGGAGATTGTTGTCGATTCGGAATTGTTAAAGTGACAGTGCTAGCCCTAGTTCTAGAAATTTATTTATTCAATTTATTTTCAATGTTTTTTTTCCTTACCTGCACTAAATTTATATACACACGAACTTAAATTTTTGTTGTAGTTTTGTTTAGTTTGTCGATCAATAAAGTTAAGTTTTATAATTGTTTCTTTCCTGGGTTTCATACAAGCTTCACTAATACATCTCCTGCGTCTGCTTGCACCAACATTCTTATTCGAGAGTTCCCCAGCCCATTAAATCCTGGCGCCTTTCTTGCCTTTTTAAAATCCAGGCCGCACTTTATTTCGTCTATTGTAAAGTCTGGGTCATCCTGATTTGTCTTTAATGCTTTAACAAGTCCTCCTATGTATTAACAGCCCTTCGTCGGTAAAATCCTATCTTCTGCCAATTGTCTGATCTCCTTCCAATTGCTATAGTTGGGGCTACACAACCACAAAAGTCTGTGGTACCCACCTCAAACATTATAGATGGGGCTCTATAACTGCAAAGATTATAAAATTCCAATTCTTTTAGTGCTAAATGAAAATGAATTCTTTTTTTTCTATATTACTTTTATTTATATTAAGTACTACATAAGTAACCGTTAAAAAGAATTTTCTAATATTGCTTACACACCTAATTTTCTTGTTACATGGATTTTTCGGAAGCGTACGTATCATGTGGGAAGAGAATTGGGCGTATTGATATGCTAGAGTAAAATACTATTATAGTGCTAAGAGGATGTAAATGCCAAACAAAATTTAATGTTTTTGTAAAACATTCTTTTAATGTTTTGGCACATATGTCTTCTTGACAGAAAATTTGCTATCAAATGAACGTGAAGAAAACGATAATGAATGTTTTTCATAAACACTTTCTTTATGTAAAGGAAATGTTTGGGTGCTAGTAGGGCATTGTTTTGTCGATTTTATGTCTGCCATAAATGTGCATTTTAAGACTTTTCCTGATAAGAAAAATTCATTTATAAAATTTTAAACAATTGCGCCCTTTTTCGAAAACAAGGCGGTAAACTTTTCGGAAGAAAAATCGTTAAATTTTTAATTTTAACGGCTAAAAATTTTTAGTGAAGCGATAAAATTTTTCCGTGGATTTGTACTGATTTCTCGGATTAATGATTATGAATCGTTGACCCAGTCGAGAAAAAAATTTGTCTTACAAGTTGCACAGTGGTTAAAATTGATTTGTTTATTAATCCTTGTAAATAAAAATTAATTCTTAAAATGAATATTAATCTTTATAAAACTGAATTTTTTAAAAAGAAATCCCCGTTATACCACACAATGGATATTAATGGAATACAGATTTTGAGGAATTGCTTTAAAAAACCGTGCGCTTCATTCCCTGCCTTCATAAACGCGAAAGTAATATAGCGCATTTTCATTCAAAAATAATTATTCTTTAGTCACTATTTGTGCAGCTTATATGTCGTGTGAATTTTCTTATCAATAACTTTAATGAAATTCCAAAATAGATAGATATTTAATAATAACTGTACATGGGATTTAAGGTTCAAAGTGACAGTCATATTTCATCAAATTAAGTGTAAGTGAATTTTCACTTCTAATTACTATACTATTCAAAAATAATAGAGGTTATTAGACAATGTATTAAAAAAGCAATTTGTAAAATCCGAGCTTTGAGAGCTTTTTTTGTTATAAAATTTTAATTTTTGCCGGAAACTTGTTGACAAACCAACAAAAAGTTCCAATTTCAAGCAAAGTTAAACAAAGGGAGCAAATTGAGAAATAAGTATTTGAAGTTTTCGACAGCAAAAGCTTTTAATATTATTGCTTACCTTTACGCTCATTATTGTTTCATACCATTTCTAATTACTCTGGAGAATTTCAGTTTTTCACTTAAATCTAAAAAAACAAAGTTATCGGTTAAATTTTTTATCAGTTAAGAAAAATTTCAAGATGTTTCTCTAAGAACAATATCAGTGGAAAACAATTAGGCAATTAGAACTAAGAATTTTCTAATACTTATTTTCGTGTATATTTCTATTGTTTATATGCATAGAATTAAATTAAAGAGCTAGATCTGGATGAACTTTATATCATTTTTTAATATTATTTCAATCTTCTGATTGTTTTATGAGTCAAACGGTTGTTGATCTCCATATTATTGAGTTTTTTTCCATCTTTTCTTTAATTCATTTTATTATCAAAAAATATTGAAATAATAATTTTTCTAAATTATGTTTTTTTTAAACTGTTAAGTTATAATAAATTTTTGTAAAGAAGATTAAAATATTTTTATAAAAAACATAATTGAAATTTTAATTTTAATTTTCAATGTAATCTGTTGATATTAATTATATTGATATTTTTGGTACAAAAACTTGGTGTAAATTTTAACACTTAGTGCATTTTATATATAAAATGGAGCTAAATTTATTCTTAGGACTTTTAGAGCAATGTCTCTTAAGCTTTTTTAATCTACGAACCGGTGAGGTATACAAAAATAGGTTCATGGCTAGGGTTATATTTAATAAAGTTTAGTTGGTTTTAAATAATAATTAAACGTACAAAATGTACAACTACACGAGAGAAAAATTTATGAAAAAAATTATAAAGATTAATAAAAAAATTAGAACTTATAGTAAACACTAACATTTTTAGTCCAGTTTATAAAATCCAGATAATAAAAAATCTTATTTTCTATTAAATAAAGGCTAATAATATATACTAAAAAGTTTATAAAGCTTATTATTATATATAATAAACTTTACTACAATTGTTATTAATTAATATTTAAAAAGTTAACATCTAATACAAATAACCGAAGTTAATCTTAATAAATTATGCAGTAAAAAACATTTTTTCATTTCTATATCTTGTGTCGGGTGGTAAAAGTGGTAATGGCTGTTGGCACCGGACGAGACTCAAACCCAGATACTTTGCTTGTTAAGGTTGACCACTAGGCTATTTGAGCCTCTAAGTCATACGTATATACAACTATGCTTAAACCTTTGAGTCCCAGACAGTTATGAGAAAATACTGATGAGAAATCCCAAGCAGCGCTACAGCGTTTTCCTAAATACGAAAAGATCCAAACAACGCGATGACGCTTGCTTCGACGCTTACTTTACTTGATAACACAGCTTCAGTTGTCCAAAACGCTCAGAACGTCTGGGTTTTGTCGACATGAAAACAGAACAGCGCAATCGCACTGCTCGGGACTCAAACGGTTAAACTATATACAACAAAAGGATACTAGCAAATTTCATATTTGCTGTTAAATTATTGTAAAATTTTTTTTATTTATTGTTATAAATAGTAAAAAAACTATTAGAAACTTTATTAAACATTATATAAGTATATTTTTTATCTGTTATAACAACTTTTTGTTTTAATTTTACCATTATTTATTTTAATACAGTATTTGATGATTTTTTATTCATTTAATGAATTCAAATTATTATTATTATTTATTGTCTATCCTGAAGTTTATATTTTAATCTTACCTAATTTTGGGATAATTTGTAATATTATTTATAAATAAGAAGCTTTTCGTTATACAGTAATAATTTATGCAATAACTTTTTTAATTTTAAGCTATTTATATACATTTATATCTCAATTTTCTTCATAATAATCTTGATTTTTTAACAAAATTCTGAGAATTAATATAGCCTTGATTTCGTTATGATTTACTCCTTGTAGTTTAAGTCAAAAAAATTACGAATGCTGTTATTGTACGACGTACACAAGGAAAGTAAAAGGATAGTGCTTTAATGACCTCATTTATGCTCCCATTATTTAATATAGTAAATGTTTAGATTAATGAATTTTAGGACAGTGATAATTTTTCTTATTCGTATATGTGTTACAATAAAGGCAATGTACGCTTTAATTATTTTATATTATTTTATCGTTTTATAAATATCCATAAGAATTAAAATTTACTTGAAGGAAATTGATAATATGTTCGTCTATGGAAATATTCTAAAATTGAACCAAAAACGTCGATAAAATTTTGATTAAAAACATATTTATGAAATTAAAATTTTTTAATACAAATGGGTCCATAGAAATTCTGTTCACAGCACAGATTACCCAGATCGGCATAGGAAAAAAATTTTTCAAATTTCCCTTCGTTTTTATGTTGGTACAAAATTCAAAAAAAGTGGCGGCATCTCTTGAGGAAAAGTCCCGCAATGTTGCCAAAAAAATACTTTTTTGTTTTATACAACATTTTTTTTGATGGCAATTGTAAAGTAAATAAATTTAATACAAAACTCTTTTCATCAATTATTTTTATTAGTTTTCTTTAATGTTTATTCAAAGTGAAA
>AGDA01084108.1:0-18541 GCA_000281935.1 Mengenilla moldrzyki | reverse complement strand
TTTTTTAAATAGATAACGATTAAAGATTATAAATTATTTTATAAAAATCTTAATGTAAAACACATTGCAGTATATATTTTTCAGTTGTTCTAATATATAATATCTATTATACATAAACTTAAACTTAAATTATAATCAAGTAGTCAAACAAAAAAGAGTGAAAATAATTACCCTCGAAGTTGAATTTCAATATGTAATTTTTTTCTTTTTTTTTGTTACACTTATATTAAGAATATATTTTGGTAAGAAATTCGATAGAAAAATTTCATTAGTTTATCAACACGTTAACGGGCGCATTTTTTAAAAGTCTGTGTATATTTTTAATTATAATGTATTTCTTTTTAAATAAAATTAGAAACATATGGGAACCACCAAAAGTTCATGCCACAGACGAAAAAAAAAACTACGTATGAATTATCAAAAGTTCACACTGCCAAATGAAAGCAATGTCTGTGAACCACCAGTGGTTCATGCTAGGTTGAACGTGTAACCCTTTCACTGAGCTCATATTTATGGTAAGAAATTTATTTGAAAACATTTCGTGAATAATGAAGCAAGTTAAAGATTGCAAAATTATAATAACATAGATGTGTATTTGTTATATCAAAATGTCATAAAAGAACTAATTGTTGCAATTTTTAATAACGCACCATACTTTTTATAAAATATTTCCGAACAAATTTTAGAGTTAAAATGTAAGGAAATCTCTTAGAAATAGAATGAGTTTTTTATATTTTAAATTTCATTCTCATGTCCCCTTCTCTTAACAAAAAATATTCGACCAAATTTTTGACCAAAAATTGCACTTAAATGTTGAAGCACTCATTGAAGGATTAATGAATTGTTCTTTCAAAAATTCATAGCTCCTAATAGAACATTTTTGGTAATAATTCAAAATAAAAAACTCTTATTATTTTTAAAAAAAATCAAAAAATCTGTTTATTCCGTTGCAGTTTTAAAACATTGTTATGGCCATTTTAATCACAATTTATACCAACTGTATATTTTTTTTCTGAATATAAAAGTCTTTTTTTTTTAATATTGTTTTAATATTGTTTAAAGAAAAGTTGTTTATATACTGAGAAAATCATTTATTTATAAATAAAAATATAATATTAAAATCTAATAAAATTTTAATAAAATATGAAATAAAAAGCAAAATTTATTAACATTGTTATAATATTCTTTTTTTAATTTTATTAATTTTTTTAATAAATTAAATATTAAAGTTAATTTAAGTGTAATATTTTTTTTAATTCTAAATATTATTTTTTTATTAGCGGATAATATTTTTCTCTTAACAATTTTTTTTATTAAACGTTTTTCTAAATGTAGAAATTCCATAAATTAAAAAAAGAGCTTTACTATGCAAAAATTCTGTTGGTTTAGAAAAGCATTTGTAACAGGGTAAACATAATAGATTTTAAGGAAACAGCCCAACAAACCATACAGAAGAATTCAATGTAATTGTTTTATGTGAGATTCTATTTGAAATTATTATCACTCTACTTTGAAAAGTTATTGGAATTGCCGTTGAAAATAAATTTAAATGTCTATACTTTTAACATATAGGTTTTAAATGGGAACATAACAGAATAAATATAAATTTTTTTTACATATTTAAATAAAATAATTTCATATTTTAAAAATATGGAAGTAAAACAGAAATAATATATAAGTCGTTTGGAAAAATTGGAAAAAAATATTCCTTTTACAACCATATTGAACTCTTATTGTTTCAGTATTAAATGGTTTGTTGGGAGTATTAAAAGAAAAATTACTAAAAGAAATTAAAGTGGAATCTCATATGTACCTGCTGGTTTTTAAAGACGTATTTGGTTGGGTTTCATATAAGATTACAGCATCTAATGTGCTAAGCAAATATTTTTTCCATATTAATTTTTATAATTTTGATCCAAATTTCATTAAAATTATGAGAAAGAGTTTCATATTTACACGTACATTAGTCTTTCTGACTATCAAATAAACTTTCAGGTAATTAATTCAATTAAGTAAAAATCTGTCAAAATTATCACAAAACACTTTAGAAAAAAATATTTTTTTTTGAGTATTTGCATAATAAAAAAGTAAAAATAATAATTATGAATAATTTCACCTAAACTAAAAATTTAAAGGTCTATAAAATCACAATTTTCATAGCTTCGGTTAAATTGTATTTTCTAAAAAGTCACATTTTATGACATTTTTTAATACTTTGATGAGTAAAAAAAAATTATGATTTCGTTCGTAATTACGTTGTTCATGTTGAAAAAATGTGCATATATTTTATAAAAAAGTTCGTTCAATCTATAAAAATTAATAGGAATAGAACCGAACAAAACGTTTATTAATATTATAAACACTGTTTATAATTATTTTAAACTTAAATTTCGATAATATTAATTTTCTTTTGAATTGATTTTTATAAAAAAAATCATAAATACAATAAATACTTTAATATAGTACATTTTTTATACTTAAAACGTTTAATAAATGCTCTTAATTTAATATATGTATACATTATAATAAGAACCTATTGAAATTTTCTTGGATATAATAAACTTTTTATAAATTATACACTCACAAAAATGACTGCTTAATTTAATGAGAAAATAATCCTTAAAACTTGATAAGTATCATTTTTTCTAAAATATTTAAGATTTCAATACTCAATACAAGAAATTTTTTTCTTTAAAATTGTATAAAAATTATTTTTAAATTTACAAATTTTCTAATCTTAAAATATTTTTTTAAAAACGAAAAGTTTTTTAAAGTTAGGTATTTTCGGTCTTGTGTTTAGAATTTCCTTACTAGTTTTGAGAAGAAAAGTTTAAGTCTAAAGCTATAGTAAATTTAAGAAGAAGAAAAATCTTGTCACATATAGTGTAAAATTGGATTCCTAAAATAAGCAAGTTTCTCATTATTTTAATTAGTTTATTTTTAACAGTGTATGAATATATGGCGAACAAAGTTGAACAAAGTGCATTAATAGAATATATGAAATTAAAATAATAAATTTCAAAGAAGGTTTGATTAATTTCATGTTACTTCTATGTTTCACTTGAGTGAAGCCCTTTGAAAAATTTTTAAAAGATTCTTTTTAGCATATTGTTAGAGTAAATAGTGTTATAATGCTCTAATTTTAAATTTAAAATTAAAATAACAGAAAAGGGAGCAGTTTTATTGAATAAATTACATGTAGTAATAATATAAGGTTATTTTAATAAGCTTATAAATCAAACTTTCATTTCTTATAAGAAAAGAGGTTTTGTCAGTTGGTAACTTTAATATAGATGTCATTATTGTACTTCAGGAATTCAGTTTTTAAAATGTTACTACATTCTTTCTCTTATGTCCAATTTCATTAATATTAATTTCGAATAATGGAAGTTTCGAAAATCGCACCAATAACAATTAAAACATATTAATGTGACTTCTTTCGAACCGTTAATTTATTCGAAAAATCATTAGGCGGAAAATTAATTAATCTGTAAATTACTTTTGAGCGAAATTGCATCAGTCCGCAACGACGGTTTTTTTTTGGAAAGCGCAAATCTTTGAAATTGAAATTAATTTTCGCCAATTAGCGCATAAAAATTTCTAACTTTTTTTCTGATCAGAGATTCTTAACGCATGCAGTCTTCGAGATCGTAAATTAATTTTTTCACTTTGCTATCAAAATTGAAGTTGACTGATAAAAAAAATTATAATTTTTATTATAAAATGAATAAGGCTGGAACTAATTATAGCTTCTGTGCATTCAATCAGTCGATTGACTTTGAAATTTATTATCGACTTCGATCGGATCTAATCTGAACCGATTCAACATTGCCGTTCGATTATTTTAACCACTTTAATATCACTCTTTACTTACAAAATCATTAAATAATAGACTCAAATGATTTTTTTAGTTTTTCATTTTTTAGTCATTTTATCTAATATTTTCTTATTAACGCATCATTTGATTATCGTTTTCATACAATTATAATTAAAAAATATATTTTTTATCTGTATTCACTGTTATTCCTTTAATTAGCTTTTGCCAGGTTTTTCAATTGCATAAAATTTGTTTTGTTTAAATGAGAGCTTTTATTGTATTTAAAATACTAGCGGATATCAGGCTTGTGCAATTACGCTAAAAATTACATTTTGTTTACTTGTTGGAAAAAGGAAAATTTTTTACTCTGGTATTAGGTAGGTAATTTTTACAATAACACTTAAAATTATCACCAAATTTCACGGAAACAAATATTTTTTATTATTTATAAAGCTCTTAAATGATAAAATTTTCTGGGGAATATCACAGGTCATTATTTATGTATTAATTGTCTGTGATATCCACACACTTTATATTAATGTTTTAATTTATTTGAAAGTAATGTCATCTTTTAATGAGTTGAAAATTTTTATGTAAAACCAAACGGACTTAATGCATTTCTTAAAACTATCTTCGCGTTATTGACTTTAAAACTGTATAACAGATATAGGTAAAACTAATATTAATGTTTTAATATATACATCTACCGAATATAAGAATAATTTTTCACGATTTCGGACAAGCGGAATATATGTATGACTCTAGCAGAAATATGATTATAATATTCAAATAGTTTAATTTGAAAACAAATAGTGTAAAAAATAGAATAATTCTACTAAATTTCATACAAATACCTATTGTCTCGAAATGGCGAAGAATTTAATCTTATATTCAGTAGGTATTTTTATCAGTGTACCTGTACAGCCTCTTGGCTCTTCGACGATCATGAGACGATTAAAAAAAGCTACTGATTTTCGATTATTTTAAAATCGCCAAAAACGTTTTTAATGAATTGGAATTCAATCGTTACTAACATTTTTATTTCAATTACTATGGATCTTATTTTAATTTTATTTTTTGTATTAATTGCAATGGCCCTTATTTTCAGAAAAGCATCGTATGTGTGTGCTGAAAAAAAGCGATTTTACTTTTAATTTTACTGGTATTTGGAAAAGTGATAGCATTCAAATATTTTTAGAATAAATATCAATATAATTTTAACAAGAACCTTTATTATTAAAATAACCAAATTTTATATTATAAATAAATACATTTTAGTGTTCTTATTTTTTACAATAATTTTCTCATTGTGATGTTATAAATGGTCCTAAAATGGGATATATTCTACATAAAAATTACATATAGAAGAATGTTTTTTGGGGATATTTATTTTAAAACTTGTTGAAAAACGTTTTAAGAATAGCTTTAAGTCGATAGCAGCTTTATAGACAGATTATTGGTAAAATAGTAAAAATTTTATTTTAATATTTTTACCACGAAGCAAATCGGGACTTCGATTTTTTTAATTTTATCAAATAATATTTCTGAAAAATTATACAATTGTGCAGTAAGAAATATACTAAAGAAACTATAGGTATAAAAAACTACAATTAAAAAAATTATTACAAATTTTAAATTATGTATTTTAATATAATTTTTCCGAATAGTAATTCAATTTTGAAATTACCATTACATATATTTGAAGTAATATTTTGTTCCATGTATTACTGATTTTCAAATTCTTATTGAAAATCTTGTTATACTGATACAAAAATATCTACTAAAATTAAATTGTTTATGATTTTCACGCCTTAGTGAAATTTTTCTAATTTTTACTAACATTTGAATTAAAAACAAAATTTCATTTCGTAATTATAAGTACAAGTCTTTATATATCGTGCATATTTTTATCGATATATTAACAATTTTTACCTTAAAATTTACTAATCTAAATCGTTCTATTCCTTACTTCTCTTAATATTAATGTGATAATTAACTTTTTGCATAATATACACTAAGAAAAAATTGTACTAGGTTCATTGATAAAAAAACAAAATTATAAAACATGTTTGCATTAATTATATTTTAAAAAACATGTTGGTTTGAAATTAAATTTGTTTCTTAAAGATTAGCTTTCTTTAAACTATAATTCTGTATAAAACTTAGAACAACGCAACCTTTTTACAATTAATTACAATTTCAAATAAAATATTGTTCAAAATAATGAAGAATAAACATATTTTTATGAAGTTAAAATTATAATTTAAATAATTATTTTTATATTTTCTTAAGTAAAAAAGGAGTTTTGAACACAGTTCCTTCGAAGAGTATGAAAATTTTTCCATTTATGATTCGTGTAAGAATTTTTTGAAACTTCAAGTAAAATTTTACATAAAAACTTCTTTTAGTTTAAGTACAGAACGCATATATTTCAATTTATTTAAATAAAACAATCGATTATAAAGACACTAAATTTGAATACTATTTTTTGTGCTTATTTGGTGTGTGAATAACAAATTAAATTACGAAAAAGATAATACTTTAGGAAAATAAATTTTTAAATAACTATATCAAAATAAAAATAATACAATTATTTCATAAAGCATCGGTTCCCAATTTGTTTAAATTACTGTACTCCTATTCAAGTCACTTATATAATTTGTACCCCTCTCTTCTTTCCCAAATATAAAAATTTCCTTTATTCCGATACTTAATATTATGAGTATAGATTGAAATCATATCATTAATTTCTTTCAATAAACAAAAGTTTAATGTTAGAAAATTCTTCGTTTTGTAATTGTATTGAACAAACAGAATTTGAAATATAATTTATTTTCGGAACGATAATAAGTTTTGTTTAAATTGTTGTCGCCATTACAACTTTTTTAGAGTATCTTTAAACAATCTACAGAGTACTCTAGGCTTTGAACCGCTCACATAAAGAATTCAATTCTGACTTTTTTTCAAAGAACCTTTTTTTTAATATCACATATTTTCAAATTTACAGAATCATATACTGTTTTCGCTAGAATTCGTTGACAAGTGAGCAATCAATATTGGAATTGGATACTCTAATAACATAAATCAATCTGTTGCAAAAATTGTTAATTGTTTCAAAATTACCATAACAATTATGTGAATATAAACCTACAAAAAATGTAAATATTATTTTTGGATTTGATTATTTCCTTAACTCGAATTCTACAAAAATCACGTTTTCAATTTTTTAAAAATTTTTTTTAGCAATTGCTTGAAATATCTTGTATTTATTGTCTGTTATTTTTTAAATAATAATTTGTTTTTAATTTATTTTTAAGTTGATAATTATATTTATAACAAATAATATGTTAATCAAAACTTCTCTAAGAGAGAAAATTCTTATAAACTAATTTAATATAAATATTTTAATACACGTTAAGAAAAAATATTTTACTTATATTTATTTATATTCAATAAAAGAAAATAAATTTATTTTTTATACCAATTTAATACAAGGTAAAAAGTATTCTATTTGAGTATTCAAATGACTTTATTTTTTTTTTTTTTTTTCATTTAAAAATATTTCGAATTGAATTTCTATTAAAGTAAATGAAAATAATATGTGGTGCTTAACGTAAGTTTTTTCTTATTCTATTAAGCTTATTTTTGATTTTTTAATTCAAACTTGCTAAAAGTGATACTGGACTCAAAACTTTATATACTTATTTGAGCAAAAAATTTAAAGATTATTTATAATATTATTAGTTAATTTACATTATATAAATATGTACTTTTTGCGAAGCAAAGGACACTTGGTGTTCATCATTCTCATACTAGCGAAAGCTTCCTCCTAAACGAACTTATAGAGCAAACTTTGTTGTGCTTAGAAAACAGTCGATTGCGTTGAAATTTCAGTCAAATTGATAAATAATGACATTTTTAATTTGAGATTATAAACTTTTTTTTAACCCCGATTTTCAAATAAAATCTATCGTTCAGCTTTTATTTAGTGATTGGTGTGTTGGTCGGATGTTTCTTATTCTTTTTAAAATAACCACCGATGTGGTTTTTTTTTGAATATCGCAAGTTTTTTTTATGAAATTGAGACTCTAAGTCTTTAATGTTCTCATATTACCATAACTTTTTTTTTTAAAACGATAAGGATGCAAATATGCGTGAAATGAATAAGAAATTGTATTTAGTCTGTAGGTTTATAACAATTAGGCAACCGTTTTTTCAAAAGTGGTTGGATTTGTTCGACACGGAATAGAAACACTTTACTCGATTACTTCCAATTATATGGACCGGTTTTACAATTTCAACTCAAAATTCAAATTTTACTACTCACTTCTTTTTATTTATTTTCCAATACAGATTAGACAACGTGTATTTAGTCATGTACGCTTAACGACTCATGTATTACATAATCGTACACTTTATTTAAATTAATAATACAATTGGAAAAGAACGAATTTTTTAAAAATTAATCAACTCATTTACTGCATGGCACGCTCACTGATAGGTATGCTCTGTATTATAGAGTCTATAATGTTCTGGTTAATATCACTGAACCCGCCACCAATGTTGCCAGACAAGACATATCTCCACGGACGTATGAAACCTTGACTGCTCACTGCATAGTGGAAAATTCTGCACACATGTTTGGTTAGGAAAAGAACAGTGCATGCGTCTAAATATTTTTACGCTATCTGATTGCCGTAGCGAGCTTATCATCATGCGCTCTTCTTTTCCCAACCAAACATGTGTGCAGAATTTTTCACTATGCAGTGAGCAGTCAAGGTTTTATACGTCCATGCATATCTTAAAAAAAAAGAAAAATCACCACCATTTTTGTTTACACAGAGCAAAAAAATATAAAAAAAAAAGTTGCCAACACGGAAAAATATTTTTACCACTATATATCACAATATTTTTATAAAATAAAAACTGTTCTTAAAATTAAAAAATTTTTCGTTATTCGTCAGTAAAAATTAAACTATTTGCGAATTTTAAAAAAACAATAATGCTTATAAACTAATTTAATATAGGTGAAAATTTTATTTTTAAATGTATTAAATATATTTGGGCATTTCTAAAAAAATTTTTTTATAAGTAACCTTATTAACAGTTTTCTTTTATTCTATAAATTAAATTGTTAAATTAAATTTTTCTAGTTGTCACTTATTTTATTAAATTTTTTATAAATCTTATTAATTTTTTATTATTATTCTTTTTTACTATTTCTCTTAGTATACATTATTTTTAATATTATTAAACTAGAAAATCATTAATTATCCTAAAAATTAAATAAAAATAAATATTTTCGTAAAGATTCACTTTATTTTAACTTATTTCTTCAAATAACTTGTCATACTTTGGAAGTCGTATTTAGTCTCTAAATGACTAGAAATCTGAACTTCAACGTAAGTTTATAAATGAAATCAAAATAGAATATGTCCATATTAAAATATTGCTTATTAAAGTAATTTGTCAGTTCATTATTAATTTTATTACTTTTTGAATAAAAATTGAAATCAAAATGAACTTTATGTTCAAGATTTATTTGAATTATTAAGTTCATATCAGAACTTTTTTATAATGTTCCTGATTTTTGATTTGTTGGCGCGTTATTATATATATATTTGTTCTAAATTACAAATAGTTTATATTTTAAATTTATAGTAAATGAAAAAAGCTAAAAAGCAATTTTCTAATTCAAAAGTAGCTTGAAATATGTTTTAATTATTCAAGAATTAAACATTAAATTGATTTTTTAAAAAAAGTGTCTGATCATTTTTCATTTAGTTTTATGAATTTAGAAGCATTGATTAAAATAAAATATTTATATTTTTTTAAGCTACACGTTTTATAACTAAAAAAAAGTATAAGATCTAAATTTATTTACTTTTTAATTAACATGTATTTAATTTTATAATAAAAGTATTCATTATTTATATGTAAAATAGTTTTTTTTTTTTTTAAAAAAAACCACGTTATGCGGAAGCAATAATGCTAATTTCTTAAAAGATTTGCGTATCATCTTACACAATGTTGAGCTGCATTTTTTATTTTTTTATTTTTTATTTTTTTAAATTTGGAATGTGTTAAAGTTCGCACGTGCCTTGGCTCTAAACCTTGATACGATCAGTTATCATTCGAATTTCTTATTATGTATTTGAAAGTAATTATAATTAGTGTTTTAATTGAAAGGCGTTTTCCGAATTTCTGCCCCGCACGTTGAACAAACGATGATCCGACCAACCGTCTAAGCGGCCGTTCGACGAACGACCCGAGAAGGTCAGTTGTATATGTAATTTGATATTTTTCAAAGCACTCTTGTCATTTTTTGTCATAATCATTACGGTTATTATTATTGCCGTTTCACTGTTTTGTTTTTCTTCATAAATTTTAAATAACTAAAGTGGAAAGAGACTTTTTTGTGTTTCGCGCAAAAAGGTATTCGCATGGAATTAATTAAAGTAACTTTTTTCTCGCTCACTTCATAAAATAATAATAAGAATAGAAATAATAATAATAATAATAGTGATAAAGAGAAATAAGAATGCATATAAAAAGTGCCGATCGATCGTTAGGTCTCTCGGCAATATGATGTGCAATGCACGGATGCAGTTATTACTATTATGATTATTATTAATAAATAATAAAGTAGGTGGTTTAGTCGACTTGTGGCAATTGCATTTATATCGACCACACCTGTATTTTACATATTATAATAAGAAGAATTTTTCTATATATTTTTTCTTTTATGAAATTTATTATTTCATGTGAGAGTTGAGTGAGCGAAATCGAGTGAGCGAAATGTAGCGAGCGCAAAAATCAGAGTACCGCGCGCGGCCACTCTAATTTACTTCACATTTTATACAAATCATTGAACGAAGTCTGTTTCCTTTTATTTCTTGTCACAAATCTAGAACTAGTTGCTTCAGATTTCCAATTCAAATGCATTAGGCTAATTACGTTAATCTGTATCGTGTTCAAAATTATGATTGTTTTCGAATTTACGGACACCCTATTAAGCCTATTCCGTTTTCTAGTTACAAAAACATAATCATTTTATTAAATTTTAAGAAAAATAATAATAATAAACTAATAAAATCAAACGCTAATTAACACTTTTTACATAACTAATAATTATGCTAAATATTACTTGAAGGCATTGAAATTGTTTCATTAAGAAATTTGATTTTTCTCCTGCAATTATTGTACATAATTTGTGAATTATTTGCATATTACTGCGTAACGTAATAAAATAATACAGACTTTTTTGCGAAGAACAGTCATAATTTTGGACGTTGAAAATAACCATAATCGTAATCGTAATCGTAATCGTAATCGTAAAGCAGAACAAGAGTAATAATTTTATTTTTTGGTCATTTCATTTGACTGATTTATCAACCAATTAGTTAAATGTTGTCATTTATTTTCTTGTCTTTTTTATTCATTTAAAATTGGGTACTTTTTTTGGAAAGTTTTCTTATTACGTAAAAAAAATATAGTTTTCTTATATACGTATATGTACTATTATTATACTGTTCTTTTAAGATAAAAAAATAATTAAAAAAATTCAATATTATAATAATATAGTTTACAAAGCAATAGTTTTTAGCAATAACGATTAAAATTAAAATCACCAAAAGCTATAATTATACCTGAGTACAATTTACAAGTGCTCCTTTATGTTCATAATTGCAAAATTGCTATATTTTCGTTCGTAACAAATTTTTCAATTTATCAACTGTTGCTTGATTGAATATGCATAAGAACTGAACAATTGCGAAGATCGTTTTTGCTTAAACACCTACAATTTTTGCGCAAAAACAATAAATTGATTCTGTTCATCGAATTTATGAATATTATAAGAATCAAGGGTGTCTTATGCACATATTACGCTGTTTTTTTTTGTTTGAAATTTATTATTAGTTCGAAGATAAGTTTTAATCGTTAAAACTTTTTTAATGGACTCTTGACGTCATTCCTTATTAACATATTTTGTAGAATTGTTTTTTATTGCGTACTTTTAGAGACTGAACAAAAAAATGTGATGAATGGAAATTGAAATTTATTAAATTTCATTACAATCACCTGATAATTTGATCACATTAACAAAAAATAATTTTATTCTAATAAAAAAATAAAAAAAATTCATAAAGCGTTTTTAAAAAATTTATATAAAAATAGATCTCGGTAACCATGCATTTCAATTGACTAAAAAAAAATAAACATATAATTCTTTATAAAAAAATAAAATTCATTTTTTTAATAAAATAAAGGTAACTTTTGTTTATAAAATCTACAAATATGTACAGAAAAAAATAAAACTACTTTTTCTTTCTCATGAATGATCATTTTTTTTTAAAGAAAAATTTATTGCAAAAATATCGCAAAAGAAACAATTGCAGGCCGATTTTTGCTCGAGTTCGTAATTGAGTTTGTTTAAAGTTTCACTTTTTTCTATATAAAAGATGTAATAAAAATTCATATTGCTTGTGCTCGCCTTTGTAACAATTGTAAATCATTATTACTACCGGAAATATCAAGTGAAAAATTGTTTGCTATTAATTAACTTAAGATCATGAAGCTTTTAAAAAATAATAAGAACATTTAATAAGACGATAAAGAAGAATTTTCATTAAGAGTTTCTTCTCTATAAGCGGTTTATTTCATGTACTGTTTAATTTCTTGATCGGGATTTCAAATCATTATAGTTTTGTTTTTAGAGTTTTTTTTTTTTAGAAGAAAATTCTTTCTTGTTATTTTAGTCTGTGTTCGAGATTTTATCTTAATTTTTTTAATGTGCTGACGAACAAAAAACGAGTGAGCGTACAAATGCACTTATAATAATAATAATAAAATAAAATTGGCTTTGATCGGTTTAAATTCCTAACTGGACTCTTATAAACTTTACATTTTCTAAACACACTACTTTTAATGCGTTTTTTAAACCTTAGAGTATTTTGCGCTTGTTTTACTCAATGACTGCTCTACTACCGAAATCGTACAATTATGAAGCAATTGTTTCTTAACGACATGCAGTTTTGTTAAGATTCATTTTTGATCGATACCAGTGCTGAGGACGCTGACAACGGCCTGGGCGAAGACGGCCCGTCACTTCTGTTTGCGAAATTCGAACTGGAATTCTGCGATGATTGCGATGAAACACTTAAGGGAGGTGAGTCAAATTGATGATCCGTTTTAATTGCATTATTGCCAACACTATTGCTATTGTTGTTGTTATCATCATTCATGTACGGTCGGTAGGTTATCAGATTGGTCTGAGTGGTAACTTTACCCATGAATGAACGGATTTCTTCAAAATACGATTCATCGTTGTTATTGTTACGAATTTTTAGACTATCGGTACGATCATTAGCACATTGTGCTTGTTGCGTTAGCCGTGTGGATCGTTGTAAGTGTAGCAACTGTTGCTGACTTTGATGAATTTGACTTTGGTACCGTTTTAGGAGCAGTTTGTCAGCCGGGTCGGCTTCGTGCTTTTTCAAATGTCTGTCTAAATTGGTTTGTTGGCCAAAGCAACGGTCGCATCGCACACATTTGAACGGTTTCTCTTTGTTGTGGATATTGCGAACGTGTCGCTGCAAATTCGACGAAATACTAAACGACCGTTCGCAGTATTTACATTTGTACGGTTGCTCTCCGGTATGAGTACGAAGATGACGGGTTAAGTTTGCTGATCGTGGAAATATTTTGCCACAAAATTTGCATGTGTAGCGATCTTTTAGCTTGCCCAGATTCATTATTGCAGCACTTTTTGCAATCGTTGCTAAGTTGGCCTTTATTTTCGGTTTCACCGTGGCCATAGCACTTGATGTTGCCACTGTTGACGTGGCTGACGTTAAAGTCGTACTAGGCACTGTACTTGACGAAATTTTTATACAAGATGAAGTTGATGGCATCGTATTGCATGCTGCGTGTGGTGAAGACAGCTGAGTTGTTGATTTCGTAAGTTGCGATGCGTCGTCGCTGCTATTCAACAACGGCGTCGATCCCAAATAAGGAACTTTAGTAGGCGTCGTGCATCGTTGCAAAGGCATGAATGTACTTTGCGGTCCGTACAATGCCTCCAGCATTAACGATGACTGCGGATGCACAGGAGCCAAGCTGGGCGCTAAAATTGAATGCGGACTAAAAAACAGCGGGAAATTTCGCAATGGCGCAAAAAGAGAAACAGACGCTTCATTTAGCAATGGTGTGGTGGCAAAATTGACTCCAGACTCCACTGTTTTGGATTTACTCAATAGTTGTTCGACGGCGGACCCTTTGATCGACTCGACTGGGAACTTCGATGCGATCAAATTCATATTTTCATCTTTGAGCAACGATGCATTGCAGCTCTTTTTGCCGTCAATTCGGAGATCTAACGGTTGCTCTTCTGGTTGCGGTTGCCGTCCCAAGGGCAACTTACTAACGTGTTCCTCTTGTTGCTGCAATAAGACCTGTTGATGCTGATGCTGATGCTGCTGCTGCTGCTGCTGTTGCTGCATCTGCAACTGTTGCAGTTGTCGTTGTCGAATCAACGACCAATCGAAAAACGGCGTCTCTACGAACGTCGGCAACCGTGGATAAGTGGTAGCTTGTTTCGGCGACACGTCACCACCATTTTTAGCACCGCTTAACACTTTCCGCGGCGATATGTCTTTTTCACGCATCGTTTTAAGCCACCAATCCGCGTAAATTTCATTCATTGATTTTCACAAGAACGGATCTGTTTGAAAATAAAGTGCATTTTGTTATTGGAATTTTAGAAAAGAGCACATTTGCAAAAAACGATAATCGTTTCTCTCATGACTCTTCTATTAACAGTGATTGATCGATAGATAACTATCAATTGATTCGCTCACTTTTTTGCTTGTCGCTTTCGCTCTTGAATTTGATGAATTTGTAAAGAGCCTTTTTTAGAAGCAGAATGAAAAAAATAATAAATAAATAATATTGAAAAAAGTTTCTGTAAAAAGATATCAACCTTCGCTATCGGTTTTCAAAGATTTCTCGTCGCGGTTTAAGATTTGTCATCAAACAAGTCTCTTTTTATATTTTCATTATTTTATTTTTTGAAATTGTAATAATCATATTATATGGTAACATGATCATCATCAAAAGGCAAAAAACGTATTATTTTCTTCATTTCTTCTACTCATTCCACGCATTACATATTTTCCATCAAAAGAATTATGAATTAATTTCATATCAAATTCTTATCTTTATTTCATTATCGGATAATTTTTTTTTCGCTTGAAGAGTATGTATAGAAGGAAAAAAATCGCATCTTTTTTATATGCGAACATTAAAAAAAAAAGAAATCGCCAATAAATAAAAAGTGTATGACATTGTAAAAAATAATAATAATAATAAATTATTTATTCCCGTGATAGTAATTTTTTTTTAGTTGAGAAAATAAAAAAAAATTATAAACATTTAACGTTCCTACTTAGAAAAATTTGTCGCCGAACAAATTTTTTTAATTGTTTTTTAACACGTTCCTCAATATACGAGAAATCTTTTATATATTATCTCACATTTAGTTATAATTAAATTTTCCGTGGCTTTCTACATAAATTTTCAATTAAAATTGTAAAAAACGGATCAACGTAGCTTTGTCGTAATTCTTAAATTGCGAAAATTAATTACACGATTAAAAATTGAAGAAAAAACAACAACAAAGCCGCTCATATAATTAATTTAATCGTTAATATTTTAATGAAAAGAAAGCTAATATTTTCCTAAGCGAAATTAGAATTTTCTTTTTTCTTTATAAATGCTGAGAGAAGAAATTAAATACGAACATCTTCAATCAATATAATTAATAATGACAAGAAAGTCAGCACTCAATAATTTTTTTTTTCATTCATCACATGAAATCAAGAAAATGTAATGATGGGACTTTTGCAAAAAAATAAAATAACAAGCATTGCGATTTCTATTTAATGATTTTGAGCGAACAATAAAAGTGTTTAATAACGTATGGAAAAATGAAGCAAGTACATGTACTTCGAGTAACTATTTCTCTTTAATAAGGACGTTTTTTGAAAAACTAATAACGAGTTGAATCGTCATTGAGTTAATTAAAAGTTTTTATGACATATTTGTACTTATTGTTTTTTTAATTACACTTGAATTAGTAATCGACAATTTGTACCAATTTAGAAGTCGCTACTAACGTTGCTTTTCTAATTATATAGACATAGTTAGTTGTAAAACACAGTGGAAAACAAAACTTCCGTAAATCATGTTCAATGGGTTGTTCATATATCCTTTAGGCTCTTTTATTATTTTAAGTTTATTATTAAAAAAAATTAATTATCTTTTTTGTAAGCTAGGAAAAAATTGCATCAAGTTAACAATTATAAAAGCCGCATTTAAATTTATTTACAAAATCTCGCCTATAAATCATTGCGTTTTCAATTTTACAAACATTTAAATAACTTTATTCGTAAATTCGGCTCCACCAGTTGCGTAACTTTCGAATGTAAACATTTCGAAAATAGTCCCATCGTTTTATATTAAAGAATTCAGAAATATTGCAAATTTAAAATTGTAGTTTTCTCAACCGGTTTTTCTTTACAAGCCGGAAACAATTATAATCTCGTTTACATTTAATTACTGATCTATAAAAATATCCAAGAAAAATGCAAATGTATATTTTCATCTCTCTGATCTTCTTTTTAATTTTTTTTTCTCCATATTTTTTTTTAAATTACATCATCTCGTATATTTTTTTATAACTTTACATCCTTAGGGCGAAATCTTCTCTATAATTTTTGAAACAAAACTTCTTTTATAAGACATTAAACGCGGAAAAATTACTCTACTGTTACCGTTTTTTCTTGCCTTTTTCATATAAGAAAACTTGATTCTTTATATCAACAAAAAGAACTTTCAATACATTTAAACAATTCGATTCATTTGAAACAGTTTGCTCCTTTGTTTCCATTTCATATATTATGCTCAATTTTGCATTTTTTCCCTTTTTTGCGCTAAAGAAAAGCCCTATAAGGCATATTCTATTGTTCATTTTTCGCTATATTTTAATCGTATGCGGAATATCCATAAATGTGAAACTGATCTATAATTGCTAATTAAATTGTCGTTATAGGATACTCTGAAAAAATCACTTAATTAACTATGCAAATAAACTTTTCTATGATCTAAATTTGCATGTTTTGTTCTCTATATTTTAATTAATGCGTTATTATATGTACCGTTTCATTTCCTAATAACTAATTTTTCCTGGAAACAAAAAACCACACTTTTATCTTAACTTTACACGTGTAAGGTACTAATGTGAATTCGATTGTTTTGTATAGTAACAGGAATGCGTTATTTGTGTTTTTTTTAAATTCGGATTATCGATCAATGCGAACTTTAAAAATCAAGCTGTAAAGTCTGTTTGGTTGTATAGATTTAAAACGTCTTTCTAACACTTTCTACGAACGGTTTTCGTTAAACAATCGTTTTTTGTAAAATCTAAGTTTTAATTCATTGTTTGACTTTTAACAGTTTATACAGAGCTTCTTAATCTTAGTTTAATGTATTCAATGTTTATACACGATGAACAAAATCTATTGCTTTTAATAAGAATAACATATTTAGAAACAAAACGTTAGCTATTTTAATACATAAAAATCTTGTAGTCTCTCTTCGATTTTTATAAATTCTATAATAGGTTTATTTGCTCTGCATTCGATATATATTTAAGTAACTGTTTGATTTTAATTCCTATAATCAAATGTTGCAATTTTTTAAAAAATAAACTTTAATGGTGTTACAAATTCCATTAAAAGTGGCGCTACGTCACACAGAATAAAAGATACGGACCATGAAATTCTAATCCAAACGTTAAATTGATATATTCAGGGTAGTGAAAAAAGTTTAGGAATTCCTAGTTTATAGAATCGCTAATTGTTTCAAAAATAAAAATTGAAAGCATTTTAATCGAATCATGAAAAGGTCAAAAATGATTTCCACACTAAATTCCCAAAATTTATTGATGTTTATGTGCACTGAAAAAAGTGTTACTAAAACAATTTATTTATCACCATTTATTAAAATCTAAAAAAATTAATAAAGTGTAATAATTTTTTTATAAAAAATAATAAACATGTTATTAAAAATATATAAATAATAAAAAATTAATTTAAAAGTATTAAATATTTTATTTGCCACTTATTTTTATAAAATTTTTATTAAAAACAAATAATTTTTTTTTAAACGGTAATAAAAGATTTTTTCAGTGTATGTATCTGTGATTCCTAATGGCAGAAAAGTATACTAAAAGGATAGTAATTTGTTTTATAGCACTTTCTACTGGTGTTAATTTTCTAAAAGTAAAATATTTTTGCCGAAAATTAATAAATGCAAATTTCCTTTAAAATAATAATAATAACAATAATTTTTAAGAAGCTATAAAACGTGCAGAAAATGTTGCAAAACATATTATAGTCAACTCTCCTATAACACGCTAAGTGCATATCGTGCTATATGGAAACCGCGCTTTAAAAAACTCGGATTTTTACTTACAAACCAGTGCATTCTATCGATACTGCGCTGTAAGAAATTTGGATTTAACTATTAGGTTGGTGCATATGAAATGTCGGATTTTTTTACGTGCGGACGTTTGTCTCTCTGTTTTCGTTATACTTTTGTCTTTGGCATAACCTCATTCATAGTCGTATTGTCCATTGCCAGAGACTCATTTCAGCAAAAGAA
>AGDA01084087.1:0-10886 GCA_000281935.1 Mengenilla moldrzyki | reverse complement strand
TAAAAAATCTATTAGTGACAAATTTTTTATAATATTATATGTATGATGTAAAAATGTCACCAATTACCGAATTCTAAAAAACAATAACAAAAAATATCTATCATTAGCTTCATTGGAAATGTATAAATTTGATAAAAACTTATATAATAAAAACTTTTATTAATATGATCAATGAGAAACTATTATAATTGTTTATGTGTATTCTCATTCTATCAGCCTTAATCGACTTAGGACTAAAGCAAAACATTTGTGGAAGTCTCATACGCGTCTGCAAAGGCATACATGATTGTGGACATTTAGGAAAAAGTGACAATTTATATATTACAGAACAAAGCTGTGATCACTTAGAAATTAAAATATTACAAAGTTACAACATTGAGACTAAAGCAAATCTTTCATCGCACAAAGGGATAAAAAATCATCTTTACTTTACTTTCTTCTTTTAAAATTTCTTGCGGAAATTGTTGCGAATCATTTGCAACAGAAAAATTAAATAGGTTTTGTGAACTTTTTGATGAACAATGAACTATCTTACAATGATTATACATGTATATCACATTTGTTAATAGTCGAATGACACAATTTAATAAATCCTCGTGAACGCATAAAACCGAAGTAGTTTTTATTCGTACCGCAATGTATAGTGTAATTAGAAATGCGTACAATGATTCTGAATAACTATGCAGTAAAAAATTACATGCAATAACTGTATCAAAAAACTTTCTGCTTTTGTGGCTTTTCAAAGTGCAAATTCATTTAACTCTCTGCACTGTTTAGGAGCTCGTTTTTCCTAAGAATAATAATTTATTTAATTTTTTACAACATCGAGATATAAACTTTTCATAAAACATAAAGAAATATGTTTTAAAACATAAATAAAAATGTTTTAAAACATATTTACGAAATTTGAAAATTATAAGAAAATTTTGTAAAACATTAGAAGCATATTTAAAAACATGTGACGAAAGTATACTCATATATTATAAAAATAACATCAGAAGCACGTTTCAAAACAATAATGAAAATATATTTACAAGCATGGTACAAAACATTAGTATAAAAAATACGATATCGAAAATAATTTATAAAAACAATGCTAAAAATTGTTTAAAAAATTGTTGTAAAAACAATCGTACAGCATAAAAATATCACCAAAAACTTGTTAAGGAATAATGTCAAAAAAGATTTCAAATAATGATATAAAAATATATTTATACAACATGAAGATAACGACAAAATAGTTTAGAAACAAGGTTAAAAACAGTTGTAAAAAATAGTTTCAAAATATTTTAAATACAATTGTATACCAGAGGTTTCCAATCTTTTCTGGCTTGTGGCTCCCTAAATAATCGTCTTTTTTTCGCGGCTACCTCAATTCATCAGGTTTTTTTCTAAATTTTTGATTTTCTTGAAACATTGGAAAATTTTGTATTTTTAAAAGCGATTACATATTTAACAACGAAATATTAAAAAACTCATATTTACCATTTTCCTTGGAATAATATAAAATATCTAATTTCAACTGTTTCAGTAACATCTATTTTGAAACTGGAAAATTGCTGAATTGTTTAATTGAATATTTCGCGGCTCCCTGAGGAGCTGCGACTTACACTTTGGGAATCACTGCTGTATACAATAATAATTTTTCTCATATATTATCATTAAGTAATAAATTTTATTATAATTTTAAGTAATTAGTTCTATTTTTAATACTTTTGAAATAACATTTAAAAAATAAACACATTTAGTAAATTTAAAAAATTTCATTTTAGCCGAATGAAAAATGTTAAAGATTTTACTGCATTTCTTTTATTAAAGTTTATTGTAACTGCATTTAGTAATTAAAAATTAAATTAGTTACACCCAAAGGTATATAAAACTTTCAGTATAGTAGTACACTGAGAAGTAATTCACACTACAAACAAACTACAATTTATAGTTAACGCTCCTTATTCAAATCGTTGTCACGATTTTTAGGGCTTGAGACCGATTATTAATAAAATCAACCATAAAAATTTCTTTTATATTGTATAACTAAAAGAAAAAAAAATTAAAAAATGTTTTGGAATTTTGAAAAATTTTTACTATTTTTAATTTAATTAAATATTGTTATTATATATATCATATTGAGAATGATATAATTTATACAGTAAAAAAGTTTACATGAAACAGAGTAAATAGAGTTTTTGTTACACACATTTTGAGCGAATGATATAGCCTAGCGTATGAGAGCTCATCTATCAATGTAACGCTCTTTACGGTCGCAAGTTCGAATCCCGTCGTGGCAGAAAAAAATACAGAAACGCACTGAGAACATGAACGCAACGAACAAAACAGTCAGATGTACATGGTGAAGGAAAAGTAGATAGAAATATAAACACATCTGTGTAAAAGCAAACCGAAGAAAAAATCATCAAGGTGAAGGGCGAGTAGAAAAAATATAGACACAGCTACAGCTGTGTAAAAGTGAAAGTGTTTTTTTTTCAATGTCTTTTTATGATTTCATCGAGTATATTTTTGAAAACGCCTAAAGAAGACGAATAATAATTATTCTTTATGGAAACAGTTCCAAAACTGAGTGCGCCTTGGATTGTTTAAGGGTACTCAAAAAAAGTTTAATGGCGCCAAAAATTAAAAAAAAAAAAATTAAACAAAACATTTTGTCATATTGAAAATAAATTATATTTCAAATTCTATTTGTTCAGTAGCATTACAAAACGAATAATTTTCTAACATCAAACTTTTGTTTATTGAAAGAAATTAATATGCTTTTAATCTATATCCATTATATAAAATTTTTTCTACGTTGAACGTTAAATTACTTTACGAATTACTCTACGATATTTTATAGTTAAATGCATAATAACAGACAAGATTTTTCGATTTTAAGATTTTTAATTCTTATAGCCCAAAAAGACCAATATATAGAAAATTTCACGTTACATGCGTTTGATATCGAATCACATTTGCTGACTTTAGTTTTATATAATTATTTAAGTCAAATGTTTTCTTATTATTCATTATTCAAAAAAATTAGGCCACATCGATTAAACACAGCCAGTTGTTTCAATTATCGTAATATAAATACAATACTATTTTTTTTACAAAATTTTCATTTATTTAGCTATTACATAAATGTATTTTTAATTTTCTTTTTTTTGAATTTGAATCTTTATTTGACACTTCTATTTTGTCAACTAAAGAAGTAATTTCGATTAAATTTAAACATTCCTTATATTGAACTATTAAAATTTGATAAAATTTTATGTTTTTTTTTTTTTCTATGAATAACATGTTTCATTAGATACCTTCATATATTTATTTTTACAACTGGTGTAGATAATGAAATAGTAAGGCAGTTTCTATTTACTGTTTTAATATCTTTTATAATTAAAAATATTTATTTCACTTCGGCATTTAAATGTAGCAATGTCAAACAATTTTCTGTCGATTTTCAATTTTTTTCGAATGGTTTTACACCACTGTTCATTTTTTTTCTAAAGTAAAAAACTCTAGATTTTTGACAGTTAAAAACTTAATAATGTGAAATTACCCTTTATTTTTTTAAAAAGCCCCACTTTTTTTTCAAATTATCTTGCTATCTTACGAAGCTTAAAATTACCCTAAGAGGGGGTCATTACTCTATATCTGGCAACATTGGTTTTCAAATTATTTAATCTGTGATCGGCGTTTAAATAAGCCAAAGACAAAGAGAATATAAGTTTTTTTTGATGTAATGAATATTACGCCATAATGTTCTATTTGATAGGCTTAGGCCTAGGGGATATGAAAGATATTACTGTTAAAGGCTTAGAGATAATCAAATGCTGTTCCAGGGTTTATTTAGAATCGTATACATCAATACTTAATGTTTCCATTAAGGAAATGGTATGTGGAAACGCGAGCTTTACCTATTTTGATTCTCGGCCATTTTTTTTCTAATCAAAGGAAACGTTTTTCGGACGATCATTGTTAATAGCTGACCGACGAGACGTCGAAGAAGATACTGAAAAATTACTACCGTGCAATCCAGATGAAAATGTAGCATTATTAGTAGTCGGTGATCCACTTAGTGCCACGACACACATCGACATATATTTACGAGCTAAACAATGTGGTCATCAGTGTCAAATTGTCCACAATGCATCCATTGTAACAGCTGTTGCGGTTACTGGTTTGCAACTGTATCGGTTTGGTGCTACAGTTTCCATTCCATTTTTTAGTTCGCCAAAACCAGAAATTTTACCGGATGCCTTCTACGAACTTATTGCTGATAATTATTGCCGGAATTTGCACACGTTATGTCTGCTAGATATTCGTGTTAAGGAACCGACGCTGAGCAGCTTAATGCGTGGCAAACGGTTAGAATACGAACCGCCGCGGTTCATGAGTGTGGCTGAAGCAGCACAACAAATACTTGATGTAATTGAATACCGACACAAATCTGAGAAATCGAACGGTAACGTTTTATTCATTTTTACAAGTGAATACAAACAATAGTAAATTTACAAATCTTAACCGTTTACACAGTAATTACAAAAGATACACTATGTGTGGGCGTGGCGAGAATTGGTTCAAGCACGCAACAAATGCGTTACTGTACATTAGAGTCGATGGCAAAGCTCGATTTAGGCAAACCGTTACATTCCCTGATTATTCCTAGCTCCAATTTGCATTTCTTGGAGTTGGAATTTTTAAACGAAGTAGCATTATGTTCCTGAATCAAGCCTTATCAAGAATTCATTACATTTCTATTACGGAGAAAGCATAGCGGAACGCATGAGAAAAATATTCAATAATTTGGTTTGAGCTTGAAATGTGTTTTATGTATGTTCGAAATGAATAAAGTACAATTTCTGAAATCCATTTATATGAAAAGAAATGGATTTCGGTTTACAATTGGACCTTTTTTATTCATTTTTTTTTTTAAAAAAACATTTAATTAATAATACGGACCGCACAATTTTTATTTTCATAATTTAAAGTGTTTTGAAAGTATAGCGAAAGCGGGTCAAGGGTACGTTGCATTTTTTTTATATTTCATTAATATTGTTTACTCTTAATAATTCGCAAATTAAAGTTAGTAATGAGGACGCGTATAAATTTAGATGTAAGGAAATAGCGATCAGTTTTCTCACACGTGTCGCAGTAATTTAATATAGTCTATAATTTCAAGATAAAGTTTATATGGAATTTTTGCAAATTGCTTACTTTATTTTAGGGACACGTGTCGGCGTTCAGTGATATCTGTTAAATCAAACATGTATAGGAAACAATGTATTTTATTACCAAATTAAAAGGAATTCAATGTCAACCATTTTTATTTTAAAGAACCATTATATGTATATCCATATGTATATATGTATAATGTATTTAGCAATTGAAAGAATTTAGACCGGACCGCATATTTGCCACTTTTTTTTGCTGCCTGCTGATCGTGTATCAATGGACTTCTTCGAAAAATCAACAGATCGCTAATTGTTCGTTTTTCTTTTTCATTGTTTAATATAAATTTGTTGTGTTCTAGACTTCCCCATTGTGATATTTTAAAAAATTGTGTTTCTACCGTTTAACTCCTAAAACGTTTGGCTCATTTTTAGATTAAATCATGTTTAAATAGATCTTAAAAGTCAAAAGAATGTTTCTCATTAGATTTTTAAAATATTGTTGGAACTATGTTTTAGAAACAATGTTAATAAACATTTAATGTTAATAAAATCAACATTTTTTTTACAATTTGCTATAACAGGGGTAAAAGACCGCACGTGGCCCACTTAATAATTTTATGCGGCCCGCCAAGCGTTTGTTTATATTACAAGTATGTTAAATTTTACTAAATTAATTTGATCTATATAATCAAGTATGTCAAATTTCAATTAAAATCTTCAAGTATACATATTGGGCTTTCATCATTTTTTCATTTTTTGTATGCAATTATTTTTTTTACATTTTCTGTTTTACATTTTTTGTAATCAGTGTTGATTATATGAATAAATTATAATTTTCATAAGCATATAATTTTTTGGTTCGTCTAAAAAATTAATAATTGAATAGGAACCTTTGTTAAAAAAGGTTGCTCAACCTTGTGCTATAACATGTTTTAAAAATAACGAAACCTTAAAAAAAAGTAGAGTAATTATCGTGGAGCAAAAGGTTATGAATTAAAACTGACCTCTTAAAGCCCATATTTCTAAAAACAGTTTATTCTTTTAATTTTTTGTTCAATTACTCTGTTAAGGACTAAGGCAAGAAAAATACACCTTTTGTTGTACAATAATTTTTATTTCTTAAAGGGTTACAGGAAAACTCACAAAATCTTTTTCTTAGAACACATTTATTCGTAAAAAAATGAAAGTTTTATGATTGAGGATTTTCAAACTAATGAATTCTAGACAAAACCATTAAAGTTCGGTTGTTAATTTAACTTGATAGATTCCTCGAAAAAGACTTGAAATATTGAATTCACGAATTTCGAACATACTCAGAAATTATATTTTACTAGTAATATTATAAATTGCTGAATAAAACAACTATAATGAAACGAATGTTCAATAATTTTGTCCATTAAGATTTTCCACCACTATTTTAATGTTCTCTCTCACGATCCATGGAAGTTTCATTCATAAAATGTCAAAAAGAGTAAGATCAATTGACGAAAAAAATTACCAAATTTTTCGATGCTCATCAGTTTTTAAGATCAATTAGTATTTAGAAGCATTTTTAACTGCATCAATATTTTTTGATCACGTACGTTTAAAAAAATATTTAAAAGATCTGTTTTGTTTCTTGGTAGTTTTTAATAGATGAAAATGATAATTTTTCAGAAGACACCGATGTTACACATGATAATTATAACGATTATAATCGTTATAATTTTTTGAATTTGTCGAATTTAAACAGAAATTTCATGTTTTGTTTACAATTCAAATATTTTTCTTAAATGTTCCAATTTAATTTAAACTCTTGGAAACTTATTCATTTTGTTTGGTTAAATATTCAATAAAGTATTTCATAAAATTATAAGAACCTTTTTGGTATTTTTTGTATTGATTTTCAGACGCCATGCCTATTTTAAAAATTTATTTAATGAAAGTGATGAGTTGGTTGTATATGAAAAACAGTTTAAAGATAATTAGAATATTTATTTATAAATATTGAAAAATTTAACATAGCGATTAATGTTGTGATAAATTTTAAAATAAAGCTTGTAAAATGATCAAAATAGTTTTAAAGCATTACATTTATAACTTTATATATACATACATTAATAAAAAATATGTTAATAATTTTTTTTTATTTTATATAAAAGTTTCAGAGAATCAAAATTTAAACATAAGCAATCCCTAAATGTGTTCTAATACACACATACAATGAAATATCACATGTATTTCACTTTATTAACAACCTATCAGTAAAAACTAATTGCTTTTTTAATTACATACTTAAAATACTAAAATTAAAAATTTACATATTAAAAATATACATATTAAAAATAGTAATAAGAAATTATTATTAGAAATTTCTCTTATTCTTTTTACACATTAAAATACATACCAAAATTTTCTCTGTACTCATATTATACTTTATAAAGTACTAGATAATCAAATTTCAACCACATCAAGAGATCTTATACAGACATTATTTTTCGATAACGGAGTAATACTATATGCCTATGTAAAGCACAATATGAATTTTCAATTAAAGGAATGGTGACAAGTACTAGGTACAAATTGAATTGAATCAATATTATCGAAATCAAAACCTTAAGAACTCTAATGTAGTCTTTTAAAACTTCATCGTGCACCATTTTTAATGAGCAATCGATTTCAACTATTTTTAATAGTAAATTGATAATAATTTATTTAACACTCGTTTTTCATCATTTATAAAAGACTGATCGTGATGAGGTTTTCAAAAACGATATTTTTCATTTAAAGATCTAAGTTGAAAGTTTATTTTAATGATGTTAACATTTTTATCCGTTTAACTCTTTGCGCTCTTACATCGAGTGTAACTTGACATATCAAAATTGTAGAAAACACTTTTAAATCCTACATTTCTAAAAAAACATATTTTTTTGTAATAGATATAAAACGCATAAAATTGAAACAGTTATAGTTCTTATTCTATTAATGCTTTTTATTTTCATATAAATCAAGAAATAAATTTTTTTGCAAAAAGGAATTTTTCGCTAATTTTGTGTTTTAACCCTCAACCCCCTTGAAATTATCCCTTGGTGTAAAGTCAAACACAACTTATCGTAACCAGTATAAATTTTTGTAAAAAAAAATTTTTTTCGTTAATTTTGTTGTTTCAACCCCCAACCCCCTTAAAATCACTCCTTAGTTTAAAGTCAAATACAGCTTACCGTATTCAGTATAAATTTTTGCAAAAAAAGAATTCTCTAATTTTGCTTTTTAACCACAACCCCCTTAAACTCACCCCTTGGTTTAAAATCAAAGACAACTTAATTAAATTAGTGCTAATTTTTAGAGAAGTAGAAAAATTTTATAAATTTTATATTATTGAACTTTTAAGGTCCATACAAAAATTTTACTGACAACACTTAAGGAAAATTTGAATACACTTACAAGATCTTGTAAATAAAATCTTGTGAAACACCATTACTGCTTACATTATTTTAAGTATTAAAAAAAAACTTGACTAAATCATCCATTAATAAAAATATTTCATATAAAATACAAAAAATTGTGTAGCTTTACTTGTAAGTTAATAATGTATTTTAAATTTTGGATGATAATAAATTATTTTGAATAATTTGATGTTTTATTTTGACACACAGATTACTCAGATTTTGGCAAAGGAATTTTTTTTTCTAATTTTCCTTCGTTTTTATGTTGGTACAAATTTCAAAAAAAGTGGCAATTTCTTTTGACAGAACCTTCCACAATGTTGCCAAAAAATACTCATTTGTTTTATATATTACTTCGATGGCAATTGCAAAATAAATAAATTTAATAAAAAATTCTTTTTATCAATTATTTTTTAAACTTTCTTTAAAGTTTGTTCAAGAAGAAAAGAAAACGTTTATAAAAATTATTTTTGACGGCAACATCGATCATTCATTGAAAAAATACAGCAACGCTATCAAGTTTTAAAGGGGAAGATAAAGGAACGCTTTGCCGATCTGGATAATTTGTGTTTGACATGTCTCGGCCCACTTCCACTTAATAAATTTTTACTTGGCCAACCAACTGATTTAGATTAGGCACATTTGCTTTAATTATAAACTGTAGATAATAAATAATAATGTTTAACAAGTTTGTATATTTTATTTTTTATATCTACTAATTTATAAATATGTAACGTTAGTACTGACATAAATTTCCTCTAAGTAAACGCCACAAAGTTGCTAAGCGACTAGTGAAATCTATTTGGATCGACTTCTACATTTTTGAGAATTCAGGCGGTTAATTCGAACAAAACTATGAAAAGCGCTCAATCCGTAAAGGATTAAGCAAATATGTTAAAAAATTCCATGCAGCCAATTGATTTTTATAACGATCTTAAGGTGATTAAAACGGGGTATTAAATTTCATTTGTTTAAATCGTCAAGAAAAACGTTTTTAATGAATTGGAATCTTATCATTACTCACATTTTTATTTTAATTACTATTGATTTTATTTAGCTTTTATTTTTGAATTACTTGCTATAGGAATTATCGTCATAAAAACATCGTATGAATGATCCTATTGCGGGGCAGTGTCTATGTAAAAATTACATATAGAAAAACATTTTTTTGACAAAAATCGAATGAAAAATCGTTGAAAAGACATTTTAAATACAACTTCAAGACAAACTTGGCTGTATGAAATATCACTGTGACAATATAATGAAATGAAAACATTGTTAAACATTGTCAATATAGGCTATTAATGCACATGAATATTTTTTAATAATAAGAATTTTTAAATTACAAGATACTGAAATAATATTGTTGGACGATTTATCGTTAAATGATTTTAGAAATACTTCATGTGTCTAATGTGGTTGAAATTTGTAAAAAACAATGGAAAAAAGAGTACAAAACTGACAAAAAATCACAGGACTCGTCGGTAATTTTTTACTTATTTTTTCCAAAATGTTCCTTCGCAAACTAATTATATTAGTTGCGAAGGGCCTACAGTCATGGATAACAAATGAATCTTGAAGTGGAGCAACCGTGACATTTGTGTCTTGTGCATGTCGTCCCTTCAGCACAAAGTATTACTATTTTAATCGAATCACTGCAGTGCTCACCTGGACCCTTTTAATTCAAAAATAAATAAAAACTAGTTAATTTAAATGTGAATAACCAATTTTATAGAATAAATTTTCACAAATTCTAAAGTTCATTGATTTAAATAAAATTTACAGTTAATTAAACAATTAACTGTCATTTATTAGTATGTTTTTCGAAGCTAAACATGAACGTGATAAATATGTAATAAATTTGAATAAAGAACAGTAAAAATGTTAAGAATAGGTTTATTAATATTAATTTATATAAAATTTAGTAAACTTCAATTGACAATGAATATAAAGATTAACATATTAATAACTAGTTTAATAGTACTGATGCTCATTAAAAAATAGTTTCCTTAGTGTATACTAAAAACTTGCTACTTGTTGATTACATTTTATGGGAAATGTTATGTACATTCTTTATCTTGTTAGCTGTTGATCTTATGTGTATAGCACAATGTAATTGGAAACATTTGATTTATTATTGGTTACACTTACTATCTGAAATGGTTATTCAAGTTTTGTTTTTTTCGTATAACAAATTTATTACACGAACGAGTTCGCTAGACGTATTGATAGTTTCTTTTTTTGAACGGATATATATATATATATATATATATATATATATATATATATATAG